>VYZP01077384.1:33831-71970 GCA_013400635.1 Hypocryptadius cinnamomeus | reverse complement strand
GAAGGACATTGAGGTGCTGGAGCGTGTCCAGCAAAGGGCAACAATGCTAGTGAAAGTTCTGGGACCTAAGTCCCATGAGGAGCAGCTGAGGAAACTGGGCTTGTTTACACTGGAGAAAAGAAGGCTCGGGGTAGACCTTGCTCTCTACAACTGACTTAAAGGAGGTTGTGGTGAGGTGGGTGTCACCCTTGTCTTCCATGCAACCAAGGAAGGACAAGAGGAAATGGCCTCAAGCTGGACCAAGAGATGTTCAGGTTGGATATTAGGAAAAAATTCTTCACTGAAAGACTAGTGAAGGGAAGTGGTAGAGTCACCATACCTAAAGCGTTCAAGAAATGAATAGACGTGGCACTTTGTAAAATGGTTTAGTGGGCCTGGTGGTATTGGGTCAAAGGTTGGACTTGATGATCTTGGAGGTCTTTTCCAACCTTAATGATTCTATGATTCTATGAGCATTTGCATAGCCTTTGTTGTGGCTGGGAAAGTATTTGAGAGGCTCACTGATATGTTCCTTTGGCTGAGTCATTTCTCCAAGGCCTGATTCTCCCTTGCATTGCATTCTTGATAATCATTCATGCCTGTGTAAAGTAGATATAAAGTGCCTTCATATTGTAATGCAGTGAAGAACTGGGATGACAAATTCTTCAGCATCAGAGGGATTTTTCTTTTTATATTGTCACTGAATACTTGCAGTTTGGTAAAGAACTGCATCAGTTTTACTTGTATCTTTATCCATGCTGCATGTCTTTGAGCCTGAATTCCTGCAATGCAGCATATGCCTAGCCTGGGAAATTCTTGTGGCCAGTGCTGAATGCCATGATTTATTATCATGGGAAGCAGTGCAGCCATAAGCAGCAGCTTAATATGGAGCATGGAACGGGACTAAGATCCAGCGTGATTAACCTGAAGAGGTCTCCTGAGGGCCACCAAAGCAATCTCATTTGGGAATCTGTCTCCACTGACTGAATAGCCAACTCCAGCACCTTCCTGCATAACTGTTCAAACCACCTTGGTGCCATTCAAAGGCTGGCCATGGCCATGCAGACTGATGGGGCTAACAACTTGTCCCACACAAATAACCTCTAGACCTTGCCCAGGGATCGAGATGGCTCCACCTCTCAACTTGGATCACAAGTTAGTTTGAGTGGGGAAGAAGTGTTAATCTCCCCAAATCACTGGATTTCTGAACCGGCACATATGAGAAAAATTGAGACTACAAGGAATCTAGAAGTTCTTTTAAGAAGGGTCAGTTGTCCACTAGACAGTGCAGGAATACAGGTTGTTGGAGACTTGCAGGGAAATTAGGTGCCCAGGTCCCCTGTAGCCAGGGTAATGGGAGATATCTGATCAGAAACTTCAGATGGTGTGCTGGTTTTTAAATGGTCTTATTGCTGAACTTCTAGCAAATTTACAAGGTATTTACTCTCTTAAGTCAGAGAGTGCAAATTATGATTAAGAGCTTTAAAGAAAAGTGTGTCTCACCCAACCGTCGTTTAATTCCTTAAATAAAAATACAAATTCTGTGATATGGTAATTAACTCTGGGGCATAAACCAGTAGCAAAATATGCTCAAATGTTGTATGCCACAGTCATTAAAATGCAGATCAGTCTAACTGCATGATCTTGCTTAAAACCCTCAGAAAGAGCAGTCCAAAATAAAAGTTACCAATTTTTAAAAAAGGTTGTTTTTTAATAAGAATGCGTGAAGACAGATGTAACTGTTATTGCCCTGGTCACTATAACATAATGAGGATCCTTATAAGAATATGCTGTATTTCAAAACTGAAAAATTAAAAGGGGGACAGGACACTTCAGCAGTATCAGCATAAATGGGAAAATATTGTAATGCTTAATTTTTGTAGTATATTGGCTACCATTAGAACAGCAAACATAGATTTCCAGATGTTTGTGAAGAGTCCAGCAGTTATATTTTATGTCTAGGGCTGTAGTAACAATTTCTATTCAGCAGCCTAGAAAAACATTTCATGTCACAACAGGAAAGAAATATTACCATGGGTTTTTTCCCCCTCATCCCCTATATAGCAATTTCTGAATATTTCAGTCAATGACAAATAAAAATGATGGTTTAAAAATTAAAACCACAGTCACTAAGGGCAAGACATAAATGTGCAGATGTTTTGTGATGCTCAAGAACTTTTCAGTCACAATGCTGTTGTGGAGAGGACTGGAAATCCATCAGAGTCAGACACTGTCAAAGGCATTCCCTAAGCTATGCTGTCTGAAAAGGCAGTTAACTTTTCATATTCTTTCCACATTTTCTTAAAGAAAAAAAAACAAAACCACAAAACCTATTCATAATGGCTTATATGTAGCTCTCACTATTTTATTAGCAAGGGATTAACTGCAATCTGTTAATATAAGTGAGCAATTTAAATGTAGAGTTCACTGGGCAACCTGTACAAGTCAGGAAAGCTGCATTGTCCTGAAACTGTTTGCAAAATATCCATTTTCCTTCTTCAAGAAGGAAATTTTTTTACAAGCTACCAGCTGTTTCTGTCACCTCTGTGCCTTAATGAAGTTATACAAATGGCTGCCTGAAAATCTTGTCTTTACTGCACCTACATAGCTAGACAGAAAACCAAGTTTTTTAAGGCACTCCTTGTAACTGGTACATTTAATGCCTGTGCATGTAGACAGACCTCCTGCCACCCAGGAGTTGGCAGACTGTGACCACGCCTGTAGCACCAAGCCATCCTGACAGAGCACAAGCTTTTACTGCCACCTCTCTCTCTACTGTTCAGTAGTAGTTACAAGGATGGAAATAAAGATCAAAAATAAAAATGGATGTCAGCTCCTCCCTTTCCTGTTTTTTTTACTTGCTTTTGATTAGTAAGGTGAGATCACAGCTGAGACTTTTTTCACTGTGCTTTGAAGGGTGCAGAAAGCTCTCCAACAGTGTCAAGATTCCCCAAGCAAACAAAAACTCTCTGGAGCAAGAAAGCCACGGGCAGCTCTGCCACTCCCTAGCAAAAGGCAGCGGGGATGCTGCAAGTAAAGGCAATGTGGTGGGAGTACTGGCTTGTGCAAGACAGGTGATCCAGAGGGGAAAGGCTGGCATATGTTAGGGGAGGCAGGTAGAGAGCCAGAAATTGTGCAGCCATGGGGAATTGTGAAGTTGAAACCACCTCTCTGATGGCCTGGCCCCTTTTCAAAGCCTCAGGAATTGCATGTTGTATGTGGCTTGTGCAAGGTGCCAGGTATCAGTTTTCTATAATGAAAAACACCATTACCACATAAAGACAATTCATTAGGTGCAACATAGCAGAACTGTAATTAATTATTAGATATTATTTCTCACAAAATGCATCTCCAAGATCACATTGCATTAGCCACAATATTGGATTGATGGAGCATAAACAAGGGTAATGACAAACACCGGTGAATGGAATTGGGAAGAGATGGTTATCAGGGTACCAGTGTGTTTCATGTGGGGTTTATTTAACAGTCTCATTAATGATCTGAAAAAGGAAGTGAATAACCATTTAATTAAGTTTGCATTTGATACTAAATTAGAAGTTGCTACAGACACCTCTGAGGGCAGCGAAATAAATCAAAAGGAGCTAGAAGCTTGCAAGGTAAAAAAGGAAAATGAGATCTGGTATGAAGGAAAAAAGCGAGCTAATCTCTCTGTAGCAAATAATCATGTAGCTATCAGTAGAGGAATTCTGAAGAAAGCAGTGTTGAAAGAGAGGTAGGGATGTTAATGCACTATACATTCCCTCACAGCTCGGATATATGTTTACAGAAGCAACACATCAAGGAGCAGGAAGGTAATAGCCCTTCACTGCAGGGCTGTAGTGAGAAGCCATCTATAATGCTGCACTCTGTTTTGGGCACCCTGTTATCAGAGAGATATAGACAAATTGGAATGAGTTCAGAAAAGAGCCATAAAAATGATCCCATATCCCTGGAGATAATGACTTATGAAGAAAGATCAGAAGAAGTAAATGTGTAAGGCCTTGTCTGAAAGATGACTGAAGAAGGACAGGAAAACAATCTGCAAAAATGTGAGAGCAAAAAGGGAGGAGGATAATTTATCATAGTAACTATTAGTAATACGATGAAATAATAAGTAACAACTATAAATTCTAAAAGGGCAACTTCTGGCTGAATGTAGGAAGAAATTTCTGACAGTGGAATTTGGGTTAATTTGCAGAGAAGTTTCCCAGGGGTAAAAGTAAAAGCTGCATTCAAGTCATTTAAAATGAAATTGGACAACTCACTAGAAAATGCACCCTGCTATAGGGAGCAATATTGCATTGCCTAGGGAATAAGCTGGATAACTTAATATGATATTTCACACTCAAGTCTTTATGACTGTGATATTTTTAATATGCATGGTCAACTATTTCAGGAAAATGCACATTTCTTCTGCTGTCAGGCCTGATAATACAAACACTTGCATGCAAACATAACTTTAAAGAAGGCAAGTAGCTCTGCTGACAGCACCACACTGCTGACATGCAAAAACACAAGCCTGAGCTCTTCAAGTTTTTGCAGACTGAGTCTTAGATCTTGAATTGTCAATATCAAGATAGTATATACAGGTAACCACATCATTTATGGGTAGATAAAGAAGTGTGCAAAATGGAAGATTGGGGTTGGAAGCTCCAGTGAAGATGTATCATTATTGTTATTTTTATGGTTCTTGCTATTACTGCTTATGACTGGTAGTGTGGGGTTCAACTCTCTTTCTTAATTGTTCACCTTTTTGGTCTCCTGCTTTCACCTCTGGGCTGAGTGTTCATTAGACAGCATAAAACTACTTTCTATACTGCTTTTTAACACTTTTTTAATATATCCTAAAATGTCTGTGGAATGGGAAAAGAGACAAGGTGACGTGAAAACTTGACTCTCCCCCAGATGAAAAAGATGGCAAAGGCTATAGATTTAAATGGATATGAGAGTAACCCCGTATTTTCCCCCCAGTTATAGCAATGTAATGTTGAAGTCACTTCACTCTTCATTAGCAGCAGAGACAAGCTCACAGGCATTCAAAGGGTATGCTCCCTAAAACAGCACTGTTCTTATATGTGGGGGTTTTATGTTTATGTTCCTGTTTTCTTCTCTTCCCTCCCCTGTCCCACACCCTATGGGCTGTGTGTTGGGCTGGCAGCCTGGTGGTGCCGCAGTCCAATGCCCGAGCCTCGGGACTGTCCAGCAAGGGGTCGAGCAGCAGCAGCTCCAGTGAATCCGAGACCAGCTCAGAGTCTGACTCAGAGAGCGAAAGCAGCTCCAGCGAGAGTGACGGCAGCAAGCCCTCGCACTACTCCAGCCCAGAGGTAAGGGCTTCTCTGTCACTTAGGGTGGCACTCCATTACTACACACACTCACACCTTTTCCCAGCCAAACCAACACAAGGAGGCTGTGAGGAGATGCATGAAAAAAAAATGGGAGAGAAAGGGCCAAGGATCCTCCTCCTGGCATGCTGTGAAATGTAAGTGGTGGTGGATCTTAGGGCAGATTAAAGCATTTGAAACAGAAATGAAGGAAGAAATAACCCTGTTACATTTTCCTCAAATTGGAGGTGAGTGGAGCACCTTGCGAGTCTCACAGCTTGCTTGAAGTTTTATGCAACTCTGCCTCCATAGCAATGGCTTGCTTGATGTGGGCTCCCAGCACTGCAAGGGAACTAAAGGCTTCTCTACACAGGGAAGCTATTATAAAATCAGTTTGAGGGTAGATTTTTAAAAGAAACCAGTTGTTCACTCATGCACTTCCCTTGCCTCACTCTCTAAGTGAATTATTCTCTGCTACTGCTGCCTTTATGTGATTTCTTTCAATTCACCTCCAAAATGGACTAAACTGAATTACTCATGGTGCAAAACACTGAGCCCAAACTAGTCATCTGGAAAGCTAGCACTGAAAATTTCCACATGTAGACAAGCCCTAGCCAAACTACAATTAAGCTGCCAGTGCTATGACACTTTCTGCTTTCACCTCTGCAGATAGCTCAACAGACACAACAAAGCTGCTTTTTCTGCTCTGCTTTTCTACCAAGATTGACATTTTTACATGTTTTGGTCAATACACACATTTAGAATTAAACTATGAACTCCACAGCCACATCACACACATTAATGTATGTAAAAATATTCAAAAATCTAGCGGCAAGATTGTAAATACACATGAAATACAGTCTGTGTATTTTCCTACTTCACATAAACCATCCAATCACTAGAATCCTGCCCCCAAAACTATGCCTCATCTATTCTCTCACCCTGAAAAAAAAATTATGCTGTGAAAACAGCAAACCTTTCCTCATATTTTCCTTGGTTATTTGGAGACATATTTCCAATTGAGCAAAATGCAGTACTCACAGAAACATCCTTAATATATTTTTCTCAGGTTATGTTACTTTTGTTCCTTGTTTAACACTTATCTTCTGTCTTTCCTTATCGTACTTTCAGACCTATTTCCAGTTAATTCTCCTCTCACTTTGTCCACTTCCTACATCTCTCTCTTCTTTCCAGTCTCTTGTTGCTCTCCCTGCAGTACCCCATGTCTTATTTCCCATTCTGAGCTTTTTCATCTGACCTGTTAAGACCTTGTTCTCTGTCTGCTTAATTCCCTGCTGGAATTAGTGCAAAGATCTCATTCTTGGTCTCTTCTCTCCCTATGGGATCTCAAAAGGTGGAAAAAAAGGGGCAAAGAGAAGAAAGAAAGGGGAAGGAAATATGAGATGAAAGGAGGAGAAGCACAGGAAGGGAGGAGTGGTTACTGTCTAGGCAGATACCCATGCTACTTGGGCCCAAGAGCAGAAATTCCTCAGAGAATGCACAAAGCTAATTAACTGAGGCAGATCTTGGATTTCATGAAGTCCTGCAGAGAACTAAGTCATGGAAACACGGAGGAAGTGCCTCCTCTTAAGCATTTTATACATATCCTCTCGAGATCTGTGGAACTACTTTTGTACAGAGCCTTGAGCTGTCAGTGATCATTGTCACGACACAGCTGCCCCACTCCAACAGATTGCTTGTCTCTTTGCATTATATTTGTGTGGTTTGCCTTCTAGGACATGCTGTATGAAACATGCCTACACAAAATGTAAGTGACTCACAAATGTGATGGCTGCAGTGATTTTCATCGGCAATTTTCATCCCTTGATGGGATCTAGGAGACAGCACACACAGATAGGGTATGGGTGTCCCAGGGAAGTAGAATACCTGTGTTTTCCCCAAGGGTAAATGCTTTCCCAGGGCTATCATGTGACTGATGGAACCAGTTCAAATGTGCTCAAGTGATGTCTCTGACTGGAAGTCCTTTTAGCTTTGAATAAATGCTTTAACTTACATTTATGCACCCAGTGAAGCCATCTTTCTAAAGTATATGCCACTTTCTTACCCAGTAAATGGAAAGAGGCATTCCACATGGGTCCTTGGAAGCTCCCTAAAGGGAGGCCATGTCCACCTAAGTTTAAGTGGTGGACTCAATTCTAGATTTAGTCTTAAAATTAATGTAATCTGTTGGCTAAGACAAAAAAACCGTAAATACATCTTGGTTTTTGATTTAGCATTAACCACATCTTGGTTTTTGATTTAGCATTAACCGGTGCTTTCAAGTTCAATGAATTTGAGCAGTCCAGCACAACACTGGGCAGAAACTCCATATTTAAAGGTTGGGAGGAACTTAATGTAGAAGTCTGCAAACCATTATGATGCCTTCATTCTTTCCCCTCCCCCGCCCAATAACCTGAAACATTATATGCACATACTCAAAGATTTTTATTCCTGGACAGTGTATCTTCTGCATTTGAGGTTATATAACAATTCAAGTGCTGTTTCATGTCTTCTGTAATTTTTTCCTCATCTCATTTTGAGATTTTCAAGTTGTCCTCAGGTGTCTAAATGCAGTTGCCTAGAGTGAAAAAGCAGCTCATTGTAAAGCATACATATAAAGTAGATTAGATGAATTGCACCCTAAAAGTGTCTGTTTCTTTCCATTGACTAGAGCCAGTAGTGACTAGCTCAGCTGTCTTCACTTTATGTCTGCAGTAAACTAAGAATAATGGCTGAGCTCGAACAGGAGACAACATTCAGACTGGTTTCAGTGATGTGGACAAATTAAGGTGCCTCAGACATTAATGGGAGTAGTTAAAGTTTTGTGGACTGCCAAACCTAAAATTATGAACAAGGAACTGAGACTTCTATCTCCTGTTTCTTTGCTGAAGTCATGAATTCTTTGAATGACCTTAATTAATGTCATAAATGAGGAATTTGGAAAACAATGACGTCTTATCCTTTATCAGGTGGTTGAAAAAAATTTGGGTGTCAAGTATATAGAAAAAGCTACATTTCTAAAGCTAAAAGTTTGGTTTGTTTGTTCTTTGTTCCTCTGAATTACCCTGCAGGGCTTTACTAAAGCTGTCTTTGGTTAGACAACCATGAATTCCTACTACGAGGGAGGATAAGAGTGGGGACTGGGCAGGAAGGAAGGAGAGAAGCTATACCATGGGACAAAGGATCACTGGCCTCACCAACAGTAACCAGTCCAGAAGAGAAAGATGCCCCTTTCTGAGCCTCACCAGCCCCACATACCAGATGCAATGGCCTTTACAGATTTTGCTGTTGTGACTAGTTCACAACCATTAGTTTCTTTCTCCTTTTTATGGAGTCACATATAAGAATTTTACCACTAGACCATCTGTAGATGCTATAGTTACCTTTGCAGATAGGATTCATGGGTTTTGGCTGTCCTGCAGACTATTATTGACAAAGACTGCAAACCACACTCTCCCTTCCCTCCAGAAAACTCTTTGTGCCATTCCCTTGTGTTAGGCACAGCACACACATCCCTTACAGTATATGTGTGCTGTGCCTAACACATGGGAATGCTCAGTTCTAATTTGTTAGAGCACTAGCAGCAGTGTTAATAGTAGCAATATAATAGTAATAATAATCATCATCATCATCATCTTCTTCATCATCATTGCAGTCTGTGCCTTAAACATAACGAGAAAGCACCACATTTGTATGGGCATTGCCCTGAGTGAAGTATTTGATAACAGGGCAGCACAAGCAAGTTACCACAAGGGTAAATTAGTATGTGGATTTACAATAGACAGAGTAGCTTGCAGGGATGGTGAGCTAAGTCCATGCACATGTTATGGGCTCTCGTATCTCTCAGTGAAAGTGGTGTTGTACTTCAAGTTTACCACATATTAGCCATATTAGGTCCCTCTTTGTAGTAACAAGCATAGAGTGACCCCATTGCACTGGCATTGTTTAACAGCCCTTTATCCTAGAAAGTGTTTCTGGATAACATTTTGACAAGTTTCTTTCTGGAAGCATGCCATTCATGCCTCTGGTTGCACTTGCAGCCTTGAAGAGATCTGAGATATATAGACATGCTGCGTGGGAGTCATCCCACCTAAATTTGCACACTTCTCCTGTAGATACCTACATCTGCTCACCACCTCAGCCTCCCCTTTACAGTCTGTGGAGAGGAAAAGACGTTTTTAGGGCCCAGCTCATCTGGCCTATTTCATGTGTCTATTTCAAGAGGGAATTTTTCACACCCTGGAAGGGTAGTTCACTGACTGGAGAAGGAACTTGTTGATTAGCTAAGATATAGGTGTCTATGTTGTACAGATGAATCCACCCACAATATTTAAGGAAATGTATCACATCCTGTTTCTTCATGAAGCCTGGCACATGTGTATGCCTGTGGTATGTTGATCCCTGAAAGTATCTTAGTTCTGTTAAGTTTCCTGGCTTGAATTTTCATGGAAAACCTATATTTAATTGCAAGTCAGCTGACCAACCTATATTTAATTGCAAATCAGCTGATCACAGACTGTTATTCCTATTACCAGTGTCCATCTGGACAGCACTGGCTTTACCCCAGTTGAAAACAGCACAGTTCTCTAAAAGGCCCAAGGGGCAGCATATTTCCATGACATCAAAACCAATGGGCAGAGAGCATTTTGGTATCAGAATACTCTGCATATATATTCATATGTATTTCTATCCTTACATGCTGCTTAAAAACTTCCAATTCAAGCAAACCAACTTTTCTTCCATAGAATGGGGTGTGTAGCGGAAATTAGGGATTTTCTTTTTCTCCCACAGATAATTACAATTAGGCATGTATAATGGATGGGCAAAATTTTTCAAGTGAATTTTCCCAGTCCCTTTTTTTACCAGTCCTGCTATATATTCTTGGTTGTCATGATTTGTTCTCTTGCAAGGTGCCTTCTCTTTTTTTTTTTTAATGTGATCTCAAAGTACAGTAATTTTCAGTTAGAACAATCAATTGAATAAATTACTTCCAAAAATGAACTGGCATCACTCATGTACACTGAGAATCTCAAATATTCAGAAATGGTATCAGGGCCCAAAATTAGTGAGAGAAGTTTTAAAATTCCAATTTTTAAAGTTTGGATTCTTTTCATTTACCTGATAGGCTGCAGACATTTTGCTTTTATCAGATGAATCTTAAAGGATTTTTTTAGCAGACAGATCTTAGGGGTTTTTTTTCAGAAGCCACAAGGATTTGAACTTTTATTTAACTAAACCTCAAAAGTGCACCTGAAACTCCTGACAGAACCAGTAAAGCTGGTAACACTGTTGATCCTTTTTAATAAACTTCATAGTTGGTGGATATGTTGGTAGGATCATAGGTATTATGCCTAAATAGCAGACATACTACTCTAGGAAAGTCCTGCACTGCCAGGTTATGATGCTGCAGCATGTAATCACTTCTTTCTGCTGGTTACTGTGATCCCTTGAAATCCATGAGCCACCGTTTTCAAGAATTACAAGATACATAAAGAGGCAGAATGGGATGTAACAGATTAATTTGGAAGTCTTTTTGAACTTCCAAGCAGCACTCACTCTGACCTACCCTTATGGGCAGAGGTGTATTTTTCCCCACATACTTCTGATGTATCTCCTTTTCTGAAATACTTCTGAACAGTGGAAAGACTTCCATGTATAGTGAACCTTTTATTATATATCCAGTAAATTCAGTATGTGCACAGTGAATGGCAGCAAACAAATCTATCTGTATTTTCAACAGCAATAAAAACAAATGCTGTTCATTTTTAGATAAAGAGTTAAGGGCTGTAAAAATACAGCTTCATCCAAGAGAAATATTGACCATCCATTTTCAAGATTTACAGCTCAGGAAAGAAATTCTTCATGTAAGATATTAGGGAGTATGCTTTAAAAAACATAAATGTAAGCCAGTCCTGCAAACTTCCCATAGGTCTGGGCTAGCTCAGTAATGAGCAAATTAGACACTTTAGCTAGAAGGAATATTTTTATCATATGAATTCCAATGTCTAATTTTTTTGCTTATTTTAGGAGCCTTTGCTCCATGTAGAGTGCATACAGTCCTCAGTGGGTGATTCTGAAGGCACCCTTGGCTGTACAAGAAACTTGTGTTGCCCTCAGGCATCTACTTTAAATAAGAAGTAAGATGCTCTTTTAAGTTAGACACTGTGGATATTCTCTCTTGAGCAAACTTTCTTCCAGAGCACTGATGGTTTTCATGTTTGACTCATGACACAGTTTTTGGTTATTCACATGCAGTAACCTAGTGAACCAAGTATTGGTTCCATCTGAGGAAATTAGGAAATTTTTCGCTTTGGCTTTTGTGGGGTTAGGTTATGGCTAGCCATCTACTCCATAATCTATTTCTTTCTGGGGTTTTTGCCTTTCCTTTTCATTTTATTACATTCAAATTACTGATTGCAAGAAGCACTAGAAAACAGTCACACATTGTTCTGAAATAACATTGTCTCAGCTGTGGTTACATTTGAAATCATGATTATCCCACTTCTTCCGTGTCCTAACACCATTATGTTTTAGATGTGCTCTTATAACTTGATAGTGTTGTGACAGACATTAAAAGAAAAAGTAACAGCCACACAATACTCACAAAATGAACCCTTGACAGCAAATGTTTGTGGATTGTAATGTCAATACCAGGCAGGTTACATGAAGTGCCTGATTAGCCCTCCAACTCCCCACCACATGCCACTTCCTATGCTTCTTAAATGGTTTCTGTATTTACTGCAATGGCACAGGACACAAAATACACATCCCTAGCTTTCCTGATAGCTATGCTTCCCTAGCTTCAGCTGTACCCTGCCTTGTTTTCCTCCCTTCCTATCGCCATTGCATTTTTTTCTATTTGGAAACTTGGAAGTGTTTCCCAGTAGGGCCAATGGCAGTGCTGCTGTTGTGAATCACCCTTGGAAATGATGCATCACAGAAGCCCTTTTCCTTCTCATCTCCAAAGCCCATTCTGAAACCAAAAACATTCCCGACTGCAAGGCATGAGCCCTGTCCTGCAACACAGGGCCAGTGCCAAGGGGTTGCCATAGGTTGGGGTGGCTCTTGGACCGAAGGGAGATCTCTGTGGAGCCCGGAGGGATGCGACGTTTCGCTGTCCCGGAGGGATCCCCGGGGTGGGGGCAGCCGGGCCTCGGCACTAAGCTCGTTGCCGTCTGTTTCCCTTCCAGCCTGAGCCGCCCTCGTCCAACAAGTGGCAGCTGGACAAGTGGCTGAACAAAGTTACCCCTCACAAAGCACCCATCCTAACCCACCCGGATGGCCCGGCGCTGGAAGCCCATCCCTACTACGGCCGGGTGAAGGTAGAGCGGCAGGAAGGACAGAAGACCCCGGCTGAGGGCCCGGCCGAGCACCGCAGTGAGGAGAGCCGCACCGCCGCCGCCGCCGCCGCCGGGGACGGGCCGCGGCCCAGGACCGCCAACAAAGCGCCAGGCAGCAAGGGCAGCCGGCAGAAGTCACCCCTCGCTGCCGACGGCGGGCCGCCGAGGCGGGCGGCAGGGAAGAAGGCACCGCGACGAGCCGAGAGGAACTCCGCCGGAGACGGGCCCCCCTGCCCCAGCGCAGAGGAGCCCCCCCGGAGCCACGGCTTCCCTGAAAGCGCTGCTGGAGAGGCGCCCAGGGCCCGGCCCGGCGGCGGCGGCTGCAGAGCGGGGCACCGCCGGGAGCCCCGCTCAGCTGCAGCTGGTGAGAAGCGTCGGGCCCGAGGGCCGAGCAAAACGGCGCCCAAATCCAAGGAGTTCATCGAGACCGAGTCTTCATCCTCATCATCCTCCTCCGACTCAGGTTCTGAGTCGGAGCGGGAGGAGCGCCCGCTGCCCAAGGCTCCAGCGGCAGCCGGGCCTGAGCCGCGGGGTGCCAAGGACGCGGGGACCGGCACCGCCAGCAAACCCCACGGCGGCTGCAGTGCCTTTGGCTCTATTAATGCCAGGACTAGTAGTGAAATAGCAAAGGAGCTGGAGGAACAGTTTTACACCCTGGTTCCTTTCGGTAGGAATGAGCTCCTGTCTCCTCTGAAAGACAGTGATGAGGTAAAGTCGCTGTGGGTCAACATTGACTTGGCTCTTTTGTCCAGGATTCCAGAGCGTTTGCCCGAAGAACCGCTGGCCATGAGCGCCGGAGCAAACCAGGCGGCCAGCTTCCCGCAGGGTAGTAATGCTGAACCCCCCGCAGAGAAGGGTTTACCGAAATCTAGAAGGAAACGCAAGGTGAGCTGCTGGGGAACCGATCAGAGGGGGTGAGGGAGCCTCCAGCAAATGGGAGGCTGACATCGCTTGCACCCACGTCCAGTGTTCGATGGCAGCATCTTCTCCAGGCTGACCTTTCAGAGCTGGGATTTGTCCTTGCTTTCCACGTAGGGACTGGCCAAACCCCAGAGGAAATGCCAGCCCTGAAGGTGATGAAATTCCTGGCCTCGAGGGTTCACAGCTCCTTGGAGACAGCGTTTACTGCTGTGTGTGTGCCTTTGCGTGCCTTAGCGAAGGCACTGCCTTTATAGTAGCATAATTTTCTCTCCTGAGGCTTCTCTCAAAACCTGAGCATTTGGAAATGATGCTCAGGTCAGCAAAGGGACAACTGTCTGCTGCCTTGTCGTAGTCGACACAGTATCACTGCACATATGGTAAAAGAAGAGGCAGCATCTTTTTTCCCTTCTGACTGTCAGCAAGAGGCAAGCCCTTCAGTCCCAGCAGGGAGCCCTGGCTTTGTGAGGGATGCATTTGCAGAGACCTGGGACCTGACTCATTCTGGATCCTGGCTCCCTCATACCCTGGTGGCCCCATTTTCCCTTGGGGCTGTAGGTGTAGGAGTAGGACCACAGTCTGTTAGCTGCCCCCTCCTCAGCAGCACTGTCACTGTGCTTGGGTGGGCACAGCCCTCTGCTCACATCCACCCTTCTGCCCTGCTTCTCCCACTCACTTTCTGGGGCCAAGGGGCAAGCCCCCTCCACTCCATGGCCAAAGCTGTCCACCAAGCAGGCTTTCTGGTCTGTTTGTACCAATCTGACCCCAAAAGTCATTCTGAATTGGAATCACCATCTGCTCAATTTCTGAACAGTTTTGCTGTGTAACCAATCATCTGTTGCCCTCTAAGCTACTGTGTGTGTGCAGAGGGATCTGCATATCTTTGAGGACCATTTATCTAAAGCAGTCTTCCTTATTGTTTTATCTTCATTTTTTGTCCTTCTTTTATTAGTATCTGAAAGGTGGCAACCCTGGTTCAAGAGGGAAAGTCGTGGAAACCAAGTTTTATATTGTATCCCTTTCTTTACATGTTGCCTCTTTAGATTTTATTTTTTAACACATGGACCAATCGTCTCTGATCCATGTTAGCTATATACTCAAACAAAGTATCATCATTTGTAACAAAATGACAGAAAATACCAGTCCCTGGCTTGTTGAAATATTTTTGGATCTGTAGTAAATCGAAACCATAAAAAATACTACGTTTTTCTTCATTCAGTGTGAGAATGAGGAAGAGTGCAGAGACATCAAGAAGACCCACTTAGAACGAGAGAGTTCTTCACGATTAGCTGCCTCGGCCCAAAGCATCACAACAGCAAATCACTGCAATATGAATGAAAATAGGTAAGCTTTTTTCCTTCTTAGTTACCACTGAATCATACAACTAGTTGCAGTTTATTGTCAGGTGTTATTTTTTCCTTTAGTAGGATTTTTTTTTTGATTATCACATTTTATGTTGAAAAATTAACTGCTGCAGTCTCTGTTCTTCTGGTTTAATGATGAAATTAGTAGCTCCTGACACATTCATGAACTTGCCTTTTTGTCGTATTGCACAAAGAAGTTGTGAGCTCAAGTGTGAGGCTCATGGAACAAGTAATTATAGCTAGAGCAGTGTGATTGTCCAAGACATATTCCCTAACACTGTGTCACAGGCAGCAATTCACATATACAACCATCTTATAGCCCTTTCTTTACTTAGACTTTCTTTACTTACAAGTTTCAAGCTTTAAGTTTGGCTGTATAAAAAGAATTATGTATCAGCTCTGTGGAAAAGATCGGAAAAATATTCATAACAATGCCTGCAATACTCAGCTCCAGAATATATTTGAGATTCAGTATTTTTGAGATTACAAGCATTCCATTCTGTGTAATTAGAAAGTATTCCAGGACAAGGAATTTAAGACTTTTTAAAAAGTGAGATTTTCGAAGGATATAGGGCATGAAACAAAAAATGAATATTTAGCATTTGCTGGCATGGTTTATGCACACAGAGCCCTATCAACGTCAGAGCAATCACACTTGAGTTTCTCTGGGGGCTTCCAGCAGTCAAACTTAGATATGCACGGTTTCAGAGTTCAGCTGCAAGCTGCATGCTGCTTGGTACATGCTGGTTATCAGTATTTTTTTTTAATTATTTTTCTGGTAGTATCACGGTACTTCTTGGGTTGAAACTGCTACAAAATAATAAAGAAAATATTTGTATTTATTGTAGTAGGCTTTTCTGTTGTACACTTCTTTTATGAGATTGAGCAATTCTTGTCATTCTTGTCATTTCCATTTTCACTGGAAAAAATCACAAAGAAAACAGATATATATAGTGTTTATTCAAAAATATGTATTCAATTTCTTTGTCTTGACATGTCACATACCTTTCATAAAGTGAAAACAATGCCCAGAACAGTTCCTTTCTTGTGGGTGGTTGCATACAGACATGCTGTTCCTGTTACCCCAGTGTCATATGTTTCATGTTGCATTAATTTTCCGAGACTAGCATGGCTGTCATAGCTTGCTGTGTCACAGGGTTAATTCTGTGCTTCCTGGAAGCAAAACAATAATTTGTGTTTTTCTTGACATTGTATTCAGTACTTCCAGTAGCAACTGTGTATTAGAGGAACAAAGAGTTTCTGAAATGTGCAGTTGCCTCCTAGTTCCTACAGTTGCCTCCTGGTGTGCTCTGCTTCCAAGATGTTTCTGTGGTTTGTGCCACAGTGTAGGACATGATATCAAATGCTGATATTCCCACAGCTACTGGGAATGGCTGCTGAGGCTGTAGCAAAACCAGCAGTGTAGATATCAGGACGTCCTGGTCCTCTTGCAACCAGCATCTGCTCATGCTGGCACATCCCCTCTCCAGTTACACCATGCCTCTGAGGTTCTCCTGTAAATATACTCAAGAAACGTGTTTGAAACCAAAACTCTTTCTTCTTTCCTTTTCCTTTTCCTTTTCCTTTTCCTTTTCCTTCTTCTTTACCCTTTCCTTTTTCTTCTTTTTCTTCCTCTTTTTCTTCTTTTGCTTTTCCATTCTCTTTTTCTTTTTTTTTTTTTTCCTCCTCCTGTCTCTTTTACTTACCCTTTTTCTATTTTATCTTTCTTTTTCTCTGGTGTTTTCCTTCTTTTATTTTGGGGGTTTTTTTGACAGAGTAGTATTATTCATCTCCCAGTAAAGCCACACAGACAGTTTTGGCAGCACAGCTGAGGGCTGGTAGCAATGAGAGGAGCAAGACCACCTTCAGCCATAAGCATTTTCTATTGTGGAATTACAGTGTGAGAGGCAGACTAAGTCAGATCCTGTTTGACAAGAAAGGCTGCAGGCTCAGAGATACACCAAATCTCTTGCACCTGTATCAGATCCACAGTCTTCCCATTCCCAGCAGATCACAGCTCTGACAGTCCTCTGCTGCAAGTTGTCCTACATGGCCTCTCAGTGAGATTTGCTGTGCTTTGCCTGCTCATGCTATGTTTAGGTGGGCCCTACTCAGTGCCCAAAGGCCATGTGTGCAGCACAAGTAGAAATTTCAGCTACTCCTCACAAGTTCAGGGCTAAGCTTTTGAAGGTTGGGTATACTTCCAAAGAGCCACGGCTTGCCTTGGTTGCTTTGGGCCCACACTTTGACAGTGATGTATAAACATGGGTAGCCAAGGCATGAGTTTATGTTTGAAAAGAGGAGAAGAAATGACAGGATCAGTCTGCACATTCAGCATAGTGCTAAAGATGTTGTTTTTCTTAGGAGGAGAAGAAGGGCACAGTTGTCTCTCTTTCACACTCTGAATCTTGCTTTCGTAAACACCAATTGGTCATTAAAGCAAAACAGTTGACATGGTGTTCTAAAGGTACTGTGTCATGTGAAACAGTAAAGGTTCTGAATTACAATTTATGGCTTCTTTTACAGCTACTTTTTAAAGACTTGCCAGATAAGTGGACAAATGTATGATAAGAGCACATTTAATTAGCTCTGTTCCCTGAAATTATGTGCAGAAATGAAGTATAGTTTTTACTGTATTCTTTTTTGTGATTCCATTAAGTGTATATTGTCTGATACAGTAACTATAAAGAAATGAGAATTGTCCATAAAAAGTAATAGGCTGAATAAAGGGGAATGTGACAGGGAAAGGTATAGTGTTAAAATTGTCTTTCTGACCTTAATCGCAGTTTTAGTCTTAATGCCAACTATCTTCTAAAAAAAGCTTGGGGTTTTTTTGTGTTGTTTTAAGATTTTCAGCTAAATATTTTTTTCAAATTATTGCATCTGAAGTTTATTTCTGGGCATATTTTTATGGTTGCTGACTTCTCATCCAAAACTTCTTCCAAATAAATTAAAGCTGAAAATACTATCTGTGTTATAGCTTTCTGCTTTAGAAGATAGAGCAGCTCCCATTTCTCTGTGTCTACTGTTTGCATATGTTTCCTTTTGTCTGCATTATCAGCCTATCTTTCTTTGTCTTCAAAATCTGTATTAGATTAGTATAAACACTGTTACCAAAGGCTAGGCACTGAGCACAAAGACAAGCCAGTCATCTTTAAACACATTTCCTGTTTTAGTTCACATATGGTTTTATTGCCATGGCTTATAAATTGTCACCTGTAATGGTGAAATAGGGCTCCATAACCTGAACTTACACTTCAGAGCCTAATCTTCATCTCCAGCTATCCCTTAAGAAATGGTGAGCAAGTAGCCATTTATCTCTGTATTTTTTTCCAAGTACTCTGATACAGACTTTATATTAACTCCAGAATGACAATTTGCCTTGAAGGGAAAGAGAAGAAACATGATACAAATTTGTAAATGAACTCTTGGTCCCAATACTGTAAGCTCGTTTTCAGATACCAATAGACTTAATCCTGCCAGCAGGTTTTAAATTCAAAGTTTTGGTAATATATAAAACATTTACCTTTCTCAAAGCCAGCTTTGTGACACTCCATTACTGTAATTTCCATTTCCAGCTTGGCAATACCAATAAATAAAAATGAGAAAATGCTTCGGTCACCCGTCTCTCCCCTCTCTGATGCATCAAAACACAAATATTCCAACGATGATTTAACTTCCTCCAGCAGACCTAATGGCAGCAGTCTATTACCTTCAATCTCCTCCAGCAAAAAACATAAGGGTGAAATCCAGTCACAGCCACATCCTGGGGACTTCAATGTAAGTGTATGCTGTTGTTCACCATATAAAGCTTAGCAGTGTATTTTCCACTTTGTATTGCAGTCTGTGATAGTTTTGCAGAATGTTATGCAAAAAAATTAAAAAGTTGTAATAATGAATGTTATTTTCTAAGTTCAGCTTTTCTGGTTTTGAGTTTAGCAAGGCATAGAAGAAAGGAAAGAGGGCAGGGTGTAAAACAAGCAAATAGCAAAGGCTACATAAGCAAAAGGTAAAAGCTAATGGCCCAAAACGAATGGCTTTAGGCCTCCAGAGCATTGCCTGGGCATGATGCAAGCCCCCTACATTCATGGTGCATAAGGCCCCTTCTGTATAAGGGCTCACTCAGCCACTGCCTAACCATGGGTGTTCCTGCAAATTCTTCTATCTTAGAACAAACTTCTTCAGATTCTACTTATACCAGTGACGTCTTAGCACCAGCCTCACAACTAAGTTCCATCAGACTTGTGTTCATATCCTTATCAGAGAGTCTTGCTCACACTAAGTGTGCCCAGAGCACTCTTCCAGATAAGGCTGTACTACAACACTGCATTGTGGCCTCTGCCTTCAGAGCACAGAGAGAGAGGAGTAGATGCTTCCCCCATTTCTGCATTAGTTCTGTGATTAGAATGCTGGAGTGAAGAGCCTGATAGCTCTTTTAATTGAGGAATTTCCATCTCTCTCTCATCTTTAAAAATGATACCCTACCCTCCAGCCTACAGACACTGAAAGTAGATGATCAAGGGCAGACTACTGTCACCTTCTCCCCATGACACTGTTCTGCTTTGCGTGAAATACCTAGAAGAAGCAATTTGTATACCATCCTCTTGATGCCCTCTGCTCTAGCATCTAGAGAAGCTGTTGAGGCACTCTGCTGCCTATCCTCCTCTCCTTGCTACAAAAACTATTAATGTTTTTTATTCTGTATCTATTTGCTGTGTTTGTTATTTGATGTACAAGAGGCTTCAAAACCCTAAACCCCAGTGCCTAAGCAACTAGGAAAACAAGCTACCTGAATTGTAGCAGTGGCCTCTTCCAACAATTTTGGCTGTGGGGATAAGTGGCCCCCTTGTATCTGTTAAGCATATATGTTTATACTTCTATTTTTTTTTTTTTTGAGAGCAAAGGAGGAAGTAGTAAATATAGTCTTAATTTTGGACACGTTTTCAAAACCAACTTACCATAAATTGTGTTTTCCAAGAATATCTCACAGATGCTTTTGGTAAATTGAAAAAAACCAATTATATAAAATATTCCAGTAAAAAGTTCTTTAACATATTATAGTTATTAATTTATTTTTCATTAATTAGATGTAAAGTTTTAAACATTTTAACTTCTAAAACATAAATTTAGAAGTTTATAACCCATTCAGAATCATAATTATGATTCTTCACTGGGTATCTTGAAAATAATTTAAATTTCTTCACAGGCAAATGTGCTGGAAATCAAAAGTAAAAGGTGATTGCTTTATGATCCACACCCTTAGCAAATGCATTTCACTAAGATTTTCTGCATAGCCTAGCAATGCACCATTTGGTCAACATTTAACAACCTTTGCAATAAAATTCTTATGTATCTGGTTATTCATCTGAAAACTTTAGTCTGATGAACTGATCTGGATGTGCCATATAGAAGATGAGAGCTCATGAACTATAAATGTTAAACTTAGCTTTGTTTTATCCCATCTTCCCATCTGGCATCCAACTGGCAGGCCCAAGTGGTCCTTCAAATATCTGTGAGAAGCTGCAAGCAAAGCTTGCCCACAGTGGGCATTTATCCATTTGAGCTTTTTTCCCATGTCCCTGGTGCCTTTCTGCCTGTCACCTGACATTGGAACAGCATTTTTTGGCAGTGGTTATAAACTAAAAACCACCTGAGGTCCTCTGTTTTGCTCCATTCCAGTGCACAGTAGCCCCCACAGCAGGTCATTTGGTGGGATAAAGGTGCTCAGGAGAAGAACAGGGCTGCAGCTGAGGGAGTGCGTGAGACCCTGTCAAAAGACATGTGTTTCCACTGCAGCACAGAGAAGTGATCTTCCAAGCTGATCAGGGGAGCTCTGGAGCACAAAGAAACATGAACTACAAATTCATACAGCACAGGCACATCACCAGTGTAGCATGAAACAAGTCAAACATGAGCCGTGCTCTCCTAAGCAAGGTACAATGCTTGGTTGGAAGCTGAAGGCCAGAGGTATAACTTAATCTTCTAAATGACAACAGATCTATTCTTTAATAATTTCACTTACTGGGTGTCAGAGTGTTTTGATAGTTACTAATATTTTAGGTCAGTTTCTGCTATATATCATACTGAAATTCAAACCCTTTACAAAGTGCTCTGAGCAATATCTGTGAATTTGTGGCCATCAGTGTCATGACACTTCCACATACTCCCTGCTGAAATAGCAGGAAAATTAACTTCCAATTTACAACACAATGCAAAGACTCTCTCTCTGGTTTTTGTTACTTGGGGTTTTTTAAGTTATTAGCTAATTCCTAAATGTCTTATCTACTGTTTGTTGTCTAGAAAGCAGTTCACATCAATTCAGAAAATGTTCTTCTCTGCAATAAGCCACAGTTCCAAACAGAGCCTTGGTCACCTCTGTCCAGCACACCCAGGGACTGCAGAAGAACAAAGCTTATCTTTGATGATATGTGAGTACATAACTTTAAAATAAAGAAAATAATCCATTTAAAAAGAGAAAAATACAATTTGTCCAACAGGAACTGAGACACTGCCTGCAGTATTGCAGTAATACTGTACATTGAGAGATGAATGAGAAATACTATATAAATTATACTTAATTTTTCATCATAAATTAATTTTCTAACCATAGAATAGTAGAATATAGGGAATCATGGAGTTATAGAATGGTTTGAGTTTAAAGGTACCTTAAAGATCACTGAGTGCCAATTCCACTCTGTGGGAAGGGCTTCCACCCACTAGACCATGTTGCTCAAAGCCCCACTCAACCTGTCCTGGAACACTTACAGGTATGGGTAACTCCACAACTTCTCTGGGCAATCTGTTCCCATACTTCACCTCACAGTAAAAAATTTCTTCCTAACAGCTAGTCTAAACCTACCATCTTTCAGTTTTGAGTCACTCCCACTTGTCCTGTCACTGCAAGCCCTTGTCAAAAGTCCCTGAGCATCAGGGAGCAGTGAGGAGTGGCTGTTCCCTAAAGGGCAGGGAGCCAAGAGCCAGGATGCAGAATGCAGCTGGCAGGGGTCCAGTCCTACAACACCCAAGCAAAGTGAGCAGGGCAAGCCTGAGGCTGGAGTCATCCCTGCCTCCCTGAGCCTCGACAGCTGCTGCCGTCGTGGCTACTTCTGCTCAGCTAAAGGTATCACAAAGGCAGGGAGAACAGGAAGCATAAATGGTTAGTCTGAGTATCTGGAGGGATATCTGGGCCTCCCTACTTACACTTCATTCTTCACACATTCCTCACTCTCCTTCTCCTAATATAATTTAAGCTTGTAACTTGTCTTTATTTTTGGTAAATTAAAAAAGCTGGTTTGTCTCCAAGGTCATTTAGGACATAGTATTATTTAGTGAATATGATGGTGAAACTGAAGGTTGAAATCCTTGTATCTAGAAAACCAAGATTCTTTTTGACTGGTGATGTTATGGCCTGCAAATACTTATACTTGTTTCTGGGTAGTGTAGAATAGGTTCAGTTCAAGTTATGCCTCAAACTGCCTGAAGCTCTGAGCTGTGTGACCTTGACATATTTTTCATATTTCCAGACTTTCAACCATGACATCTCAAACTTCTTTATACCAAAGGAAATCCTGGGATAACAAACAACCTGGTTTCCTTAGAAACTGCTTTCTACCAAAATTGTGATTTTTAATTTTTTTTATTATTATTACTGTTGTTGTTATCCTTGTTTACACTATCTTGTCTCAAAGTTAACTATGAGAGTAGCCTCTCATAAAAAGAAACCATGTTCCCTACTGTAAGCTACAAATAATTCCTGTGGACTTCAAAAGGATGTAACTGGTTTGTATGTCAAGAAAAGAGGACTGGTGAGATTAATTTTTGTGTGTATTCATGGCAGTCATGAGCAGATGTAAAAATCTGAATAAATGTAATCAGTTTTTCCACCTCTTTTGGAGAAAACTCCCCTGTGTATACACCCTTATTCACCCTCTATCTCCACCTTCCTCCATGTTTTTAACTCTCCTGGTACACTTATTCAACAATCTCCATTGAGGAAACATGAAACTGTTTATAAGTACTACTTAACTCTTCATATCTCTTAAAATACTCTATCATCTATAATTTACTTGCAACTGCTCCATTTTTCTGCAGTTTAAACATGTGCATACAAGGCAGAAAGGTGTCAGAATGTCTGATAAAAGTCAAAATTGTAGGATGTGTTCATCTCTGGATTAGAAAAAAACATAGAAACAGTTACAACAAAACTATTGTGTCTTCATCTAATTTTCCCTCAAGCTGCTGACAAAAAAAGAAAAAAAAGGGGGGGCCGGTTTGTTTTGTTTTTCCCCTAGGACATAGTCATAGGAGATCTGCTTTGGTCACCATCTCTATCATCTGAGGCTTTTATCACCAACTTTCTCCATTAGTATTACAAGTGATTCCTCTGGCAAGCCTCTCCAATAAAACTGTTTCATCTTTTCAGAGAGAGATACAATTAAACTGTTCATGTGTAGTGCCTTCCATGTAGAATGTCCCTAAGCAACTTGTAGACCACTAAAACAATGTCTAAAAAGGCAAAAAAAGATAAAACACAAGCAACTATGTTCTAATTTGGCCTTAAAAGCCAGAAACAGTTAAATACCAGTTGTGCTAGCTAGAGGAGGGAGCTTGTCAAGTACCACAGCTGTCATCCACAACTTGTAGCTGGGATACACCACCAGAATACCAGCTACACTGGATCTTCATTCTGAAATTCCTGTTCAGAGGAGTCACTGAAATGTAGCAGATTAGACTGGCTGCAAATGTTAAATGTCAACAAATTTGACTCACATGTTAGAAGGATCAAATTAAATATGGCAGCCAGTGCCTTTCAAATTTGTATAGCACCACAGCAGAGGATTTAAAGGAATGCAATACAGTAGGTCTAAATTATGTAGTAATCCTAATGGCAGCATTTGTCCTAAATGATGCCTATGAAGTATTTCATCTCATAATCCATGAAGTTCTGAATTACTGTAATCCAGCCATGGCTTTAAAGTCTTAATTTTAATCAGACTCTAAAGTTTTAAAGAGACTAAATCCCTTATATTTGATTTAAAACAACTAATTTTTTTGACCAGTCAGTGTCTCTTTACTGTATTCTCAATTTATTTTCTCCAGATCATTGACAACAGCTGTCACTAGCAATAAATTGGAACACAAGTAGGTCAGTAAAAAGTATATCTTGCTTGGCAGAGTGCTGTATACACATATACTGCAGTATAACAGTAAATATAACTAACAGTCTTCAAAAGACAGGCAAAAGTCTTCTTCCCCTGGTTTGCCATTTTTTGCTGACGAATCTGAATATACTTAGAGGTACCCAGCATGCCACATGTGTCAATGACATCAGTGCTGTGTCCAGTAGTAATTTTTAGTAAGATTTCCTGGATTTTTGACGACTTCTGACTCCATGAAGAGAACATTTTCAAGGCTACATAATAATGCTTCAAGCCATATTGAGTCCTTCTGTAATTTCACTGAATTACAGAATTTCCACTAACTGCATTTAGGAACAAAGTCTGTTGTTCTCAAAGTGCTAGGCATAGACATCCTGTGGGTGCCCAAGGGCACCCTCAAAATACTGCTTGTGTGGTATAAAAAAGTAGCAGAGTGTACCCAGCTTCCCATCTTTCCTTATAACTAAATCAGAACATGCTCCTTGGGATTATTTTTTAACTTGAATTTTGAGTTATAATTTCAAACTTGGGGTGTGCTTTTTCATCACTTACATTTATTTTTCTTTTTTTTCTTGCCTTATAGGAGCAAGATAATACATCTTCTACAGCACTTTTTATAAGTTCATATTTTGTTGAATGTCTTTTCCACCTTTATGGGTTTAGTTGCTACAGACACCCATCAGCTATACATTGTCCAAGGGACATATTCTGCAGTGAGATAGAATTCCTACGTTTGTTTGCCAAACAGTAAACCATATACCCAGAAAATACTCACCTCTAAAGGTGTTACACGTAGAGCTTATGAAAATAACTTCCTAGCACATCTCTTTGTTTTGACTTGAACTACAAGTGTCTCATTTTCAGTCTTCTCTTCCTTGTTATTCCTCCTTAAAGTGGAAAGGAAAAAGTGCTCTTAGGTTGTGACTCATACGTCTGGAAGTGATCTTACTTGAATTGTTCAAAATGCCTTAAGGATTCCTGGAGTATTTAGAGGTACTTCTGTAGTTTTTAACACATCCTGAGGAGCACAGTTCAGGAATAGAGAGTGGCTCCTCTTTCTTCTCATCAGCAATCTAGAAAATAACTGGTCAGACCAACACCTATGACGCTACGTTCCTCACAAATTCATGTGCTTACTGTGGACTGCTCTGAGTTTCTTGGCTTTAGGGGATTTCAGGACTTCGTCTGACCCTCCCAGTCTTCCTCTTCTTCCCTTCTTACTCATAGCACTGAATTTCTCACATGTATGCTGACCATGAGAAAATAACATTAGACATGCCAGACACTGCCTCCCATGATTAGATAATTTAGCTGCCTGCTCTCTGCAAGACCACGGGTCACCTTTAAAGGGACACTTTATGAGGTCTTGTTTTGGTGGGAAACAGATGCTTCATCAGCTCTAGCAGGAGGTTTTCACGGGGTATAGATTTTTTAGCCACTAGTCCCTGTCCTCAAAGGAAAGCCAGAGCTGTGGACCTCTTTTGAACTTAGTTACATCCATGTCCCTCCTCTGGTCCTATAGGCAAGTGGTTATGTTTATGTGATTAAATTGTCTTCACTCTCGAAAACAAACTACATTCACTGTCTCCTGAGAATAGTCCCTAGCCTGTGCTGTCGCCAAGCTGTGCCCAGGCATTGTCTGAGCTCAAAACTATGCCAGGGAGAATATGAGTAATTAGACTGCATGGATGATCAAATGATAAAGCTGATGTCCTTGCCCTCCTTATTTCACTTGCACAGGCATAGCCAAGGAATGAATGGTTCTATTGGCGGACTCAGGTCTGAAATAGTCTCTGAATTTAAGAAAGAGAATTTGTCTGTATCAATTAATTTTAATGTAGCTTTTTCTTACTCTACAGATTGACTAGAAAATATCTTCAGTCCACTGTAAATCATAACAGTAAGCAAGACAAGGGTCTTCTAATCAGGTTCAGCAAACATTCCTCCAGGTTCCAGAAGCAGAACTGAATTTCACAGATGGGAGAGAACAGCCTCTTCCACCGATCTCTCCCAGTCTTTCCTCACCTCTGCATGGTGAGCTATGAGTAGATGTCTGCAGTGCATAACGAAGACAGTCCAAACCCTGCAGCTCTTTGAGTAGTCTAAGTCTCACACTGAATATGAGGAAGTCTCATCTAACTTCCCATTGCTTTTGCTGTTCTACCACATCTCTGGTTCTTGTCAGAGCTTGTTTTCCTTAGGTTTTGTTTCTCTACTAATATCTACAAGTCCATTGCAGTGTAACTAAGTCCATTGCAGTGTATCTGGGGGTTTGTCTGCTTGTGCTGGATCACAGAATGGTGTGGGTTTTCATCACACTCAATGCCGGGATTCACAGATAGGATTTGGAAAAGATAGTCTAATACCTCTGTCTGAGGTTTAATTCCCAAGACAGCTTTGCTGTCCTTGTGGCAGTGGAAAATAACCCTACATACATTTGAAGAATGTGCTTCAAGTCCATTTTTAACAATATAGTTACCCTTTAAAAAAAAAAGTTTCCCTTTTAGATGAGAAGGCTCACTGCAATTGCCCTAGGGTGCAAAGGCTGTGATTCCTCAAGGATGCATTAGAGCTTTCCTGATCATTCCTTCAACATATAAAGGATATTTTCATCTTTCAGTGATGACAAACCACGCTGGCAATAATCATAATCTCTTTAGAGAATCACAGGTAGACCATTCAACCTGATTTTTACCCTGGGAATACCCCGTTCATTTTGAGAACCAACAACAAGTCACGGAGCTGGAGAGGGGCTGTGATAATTTAACACAGATGAGGAACATCAATTCCCAAAATCCTTATCAGATGTCTTCCTGATCTTTAGTGCCTGGTTATGATTTCTTTCAAATCCTGTGATTACTGAAGTGTCTTAGACAGGCTCCACAGGACAGGATCCCTGGATAGGGTCTTTGTTTCAGGATCACCTGCTTCTTTTGGCATAGACACCCCATTCACTGACTCAGGCTTCACACGTACTCTCACCCAACAGTTTCACCCACACCTTGTCTTCTCCCTCATCAGAGCTGGAAACATCAGAGCTGCCTGCCAGGTGGACCCTCTCCCAGAAAGGTCTTTCTGCCTTTACTTTACAAATGCTTCTTGAGAATTCAAGGTGGCATTCTGTGGCATTTTAAAACATTCTGTGGACTGCTGTGGTCCCGCCCTGCCTCTGTAGGACTGGTTATAAAGGCTGTCACTGTAACTGAAATTAGCTTCATCCAGAACATCTATTTAACGTACATCAAAAGAGACAAAATTGTAGTTTATCTGCAAGCACACAGTGTTTTCTGCCTCTACTTTTAAAACAGGAAAGTTTATTCAAGTCCTTATTGTGAATACTTGTTTCAGTCCTCTCTCTTCACTTGTACACTTTGTCCTTGTGTGTTTTAGTCTAGATATTGATTTCACATGGATATCTTTAAGTCATTAATCTGGGTCGTACACAGGAATTTGTAGTAGATTTTGACTCTTTCTCATGTTCTCCTGTATTTCACTACACTGACATGGTTAGTCAGGGGGATTTTGCATTTTTGCCGAAATAGGAGTGCCCACTTACTTTTATCCTTCTGCATTTCATTTCCATTAGATGCCAGGCTTTAATTTTGTCTGCTATTTTTTGCAACAGTAACTCCCTCTCTAGGTATCTGTACTGTTCATCTATTCATCTTATCTAAGCTATTGACCTTGTTATACTAAACCCAACAAGATAGTAGTTGTGTAGTTGTGTGATTGGGTAAATTTTTCTCACATTTTGGCCCGACTTCAATCAGATTTTTGTTCCTATCTTTCTGAAATGACTATAGTACTGTCATTTAAATGGCTCAATATTTATCTCCTTGCCCTCTCCATTTGCATGCTCCTCTGCCGAACTTCCGGGCTTGCTGGGTCTGCCAGAGTGAGCATGAGACTTCCACAGAGCTGGGTACCCACTTTGGCAGTGCCATGGGCTCTCCCCCAGCCTGTGTGCCACTATGTGTGCCATGCCTCAGACACAGCAGTGCCACGTCCCATAAAACAGCATTTCTTTTAAGTGGTGGAATGGCAGGAGGCTATGATCCATCAGGGGAGAGCACTATTTTGTATAGTAACACCTGCTGAGCTCTATCATTCACCCCAAAGATGAACACCCTTATCTATGACCCAGCATGTCAGACAACCTCCTGACACGTACTGTTACAAGACAGCAAATAGGCTGTGTACACCTGCCTTTCACGTTACGTGGTTTTCCTGCTCTTACAGGATTTTCTTCTCCTCCTAGACTGAAAATTCAGGGCATACTGGCACAGCTTCAGAACTGCTCGTGTGTTCACCCTGACTAGCGAATTTCTTCTGATTTGCCCCTAGCTCTGATCATATTTTAAAGTTGCTCATTTTGCTGTTCTACTCCTTACCAATACATTTATTTTTTTAGGGTTTAGATTACTGAAGTTGTGAAATTGCTCCTATATTTAGAATGATGATTTAAGCTGCTTTTACTATATGCAATTGTTGTACACTGAGGAAGCACTAGCTTGTTTTTTTACAACACTTCAGCAGTATTATCTCTGAAGGGCATTAAAATATGCACTTGGCTACATTTATGATGTTTAATTGAACTTTTATTAGGTTTTTTTAATGTATCCTCATAAAGCACCATAGAACAGTAAGAAATAATGTACAAGTGGTTGATTATGTAAATGAAGCAGAAAATGCTATAGTTTAGTATTTAGTTCATATAAAATATAAAAATTAGATGAAAAATGTGGTTTTGAATGCAGTATAATTAAAATTGTATATTGGAGTCTTAAGCTACACCATACTCTGTAAATACCAGTGGCTGCTCTGAGTTCCAAGGAGATTTTGCAGTAGATGCTGATAAATTACTGTACAAAGTAAGGCTTTTATTGATTCACTTTATTTGATTCTCTTCCCTTTTTTTTATTGCATGAGTTTACATTTTTGCAATTATCCGCTAAACTGGAGTAAATTAAATTCAGTGGGGGCCGCAAAAGACAAAGGTGACGGAGATGCACTGTAATGGCATGGAGCTAAATAGGATGAGAGAAACATACACAGACAGGCATTCACCTGGGTAGTGGTGACACCACTCTTAGGAGCTCAACAGCCTGGAAATTCTGAAAGGCTGCTTCTGCAGAGGAGTAATTACAATGCCCGCAGCCATCTCACCTCACGCTGGGATCCCGCGCAACATAACAAGCAATGGATATGCTGTCCTTCCTGCTGGTTTTCAACAAGCTCCCAGGGAAAGTGGTGCCAAGGCGAGTGAGAGAAATACTGGACAGTAGTGGATTGTTTGATAAATTTCAGCCTGGATTCAGCCACAGCCATGCTACTGAGGCTGCCCTTGTCAAAGTCATAAATGGTTTGAATGCCACTGCTGAAAAGGAAGCCTGGCCTTGTTTGTACTATCAGATCTAGCCGTGGGGGGGTTGTTCTGTAAAAGGCTGGATTCTGTTGCAGTGCCTAGGTGACTGCCTAGTGTTGACTGAGAATGCGTTGAAATTGTTCCAGCGGTACTTGATTGCTTTCCCCAATCAACAGAGTAGGGTAAATTCTCCTCGAGAGCAGCCAGTTTCACATAATGACACTTGATCCCAGGGAGAATTCACCAGCAGCCTGACTTAGTTGGCTCTAATGCTTTACGCTCTTTCTCTTGCCATTCAGAGAGATATATGAGATGCATTTGAGCAGTGTATTAGAACTCCTTTTTGGCTTTGTTGAAGAAGACTATATTTCTAAAAGTACCAACAATCAGATATTCAGAAACAAAAGACTTTCTTGTGCAGTTTAATAGAGATAAAATATTTGTTTCTACCTGTTAATTTGAAGTCAGACTTCTTTTTAATTTTTTTTTAACAAGAGGTCTGAATTCTGTTTGTAAATCTGGAGTGAAAGTGCTGATGGCGATAGATTCATACAGTTGTAACTATCTTGAGAGGAGAATCTGACCCAATTGTCTGAAAACCAGAAGTCACTGAATAAGTTTCCTTGCGACTTCGGTTTATGTTCATTACCAGTAAACATAAAGAGTCTCCAGTGCTGTTTCTGCTACTCACAGGCACTCCAGTTCAACCAGTAGCCTGGTACCAGTAATTTTTTATTCTCTTGGCTCTCTAGCTGTGGCAAGGGTGTGATATGCAGGGGGGTTGAATTTTTTTTCTGTTCTCTCAGTTCTCAGTCTATAGCTATGATCTGCAGGGAGATTGCAAAGCTGAGACCAAAGACCTGAAAAGGGTTTTAGCCACAGATCTTTCTGAATCTCATCAGTGGGAAAACACACTGACAAAAAAAGAGTCGCCTCTCATCAATAACATCTAGTATCTGAAATTAGCATCCAGTGAGATTACCTGTAAAATCTCCAGTCTGAGATTATCACCAACATAACTAAATAGGTCAAGCTGCAGAGGAGGTTTGCATGGACCTTCACGTTTGTAGCAGGCATGGGTTCTTGGTCACTGTAACTTCAGAATCTGTAAAATCAGAATATGACTAACAAACTTCATTGATAAAAAATGTGCAGTATGCAGAAGAGCTGTCCAGAATAATTAATTTATGCATCAGTTTTCTCATGTGTCTGCATATGTCCGTGAGCTCAGGCAACCTCTTATCTTCAAACAGCCCATAAAAGAGGGTGTTTTTCTTATTTTTTACTTCATGACACAGTAATTTAAACTAGTATACTGGGTGTAAAAAGATTATGTTCATGAGCAGTGAGAAGCTAAACAAAACTGAACTTGAAACCTTTAACTCTCATTAAAATAACCCAGTAAATAATTAAATTGAGCACCCCTTTTTGTTACTAAAATGATACAAAAGCATACATTGGATCTATTGGACATTTCAGCTTCCCATTTTCACCTAACATGCACATTAGTTATCTGAATAGAAAGGTCATTAACATGTAGCAATAAATTGAAGAATAGTATTTCCTAGGTGGCATAAAGACATCAGAATTTGACTTGGCATGTTTAGTAACACTACTGAACAAGTTCTGTTTAGGAAGCTAATAAAAATGATACCCTATCCATTTTTTCCCAATGCATCTTAATTTCTGCTAGGCATGCCCTGATTTTTAAATCAATCTTGTATTTTTCCTATGGAAATACCTAAATGTTCACATGGAGAATATATTTATGCTTTGCTTTGAAATGGCATTTTAATAGCTTCTTTTTTTATATTAGATTTTGCAAGCAGCTTAGTACAAACCATTGACTTAAGTTTCTGTGTTATGCTTAACCATCCTGTAGCAGGGCCCTTGATGCAAGTCTTCTTGGTTCAGGAATGTTCACATCTCCTGCTAATGCCTTCATTGCTAATCATAACTCAGGAGAATAAATCCTGCTGCAAGTTGAAACCCATTTTACAATTAACGTATAAATAAGTCCACCATAATTACATTGTGTTATCTCACTTTGTTTTTACAGCCTCTTACCATGCTTCAGACAAGAAAATTAGGCATATAGTGCTGGGTGATATACAGGAGGGAATGCTGGAGAGGATGGATTTTAGCAACCTGAGTTTGACAGGCTCATGTAAAAGTTCATCACTTTCATCATTTCAGAGAGATGAGACTTGGTTTGTTGATTTGTTCTACTTGGCTTTGCTTTTTGGGTCTTCATAGTAAACCATCTTCCCTAGGTCATTGCACAAGACAAAGAGAGACAGAACTTAACATTTTTTTAAGAATGCTTTCAGTGTTTCTGAAAGCATAGCTCTTTTTCTGCATCAAGCTAAGACTGTTTCAATGTGTAATATTTTATAATTGACCAAGACCAGTTTCAGATGGTTCTTCCTATTAAGAATGTTTTCTGGGACATAGGAAGTATTTGTATTGGCAGTGGACTATGAGATACTAGGACACAAACCTGTCTAGTCCCCTTTCTGACCTAACAGGTAGATTAAGCTGCGGGAAAATAATATTTAAAAGAAAGTTGGAACAAAGGAACCGCTTTTCATATCTACAAGGTTTTTAGGACAGAAATCATTCTAAATTAGCCAGACTTTGAATTTCATTTCTGTCTAGTTATATTTAGCCTTTCTTCTCTTCAAAATAAGGTTGACTAACTTCCTCTGATGCAATTAAATGTCCTTAAAACTGTGTGCACATAAATAGAAAGAAATAGATTGAGTAAATCCACTGTTCAAATAGCCTTATGTTCTTGAGGAGGTTATATAGCTCCCCTCTTCTGTCAAGAGGTTCCCCTGTGCTCAGTTATGGAGTTACCTCAGTTATGGATCTCAGCATGTTGTTACTGCTATCAGCACGAATGTTTTACTCATCCATCCCACTTCACTTTTTAGATCTGCATCTTCTCTGACTGACACAAAACATTTTATTGAATACATATGCTCAGAAATCCCAATTTCAAGGAAAAAAAATTAGGAATATGAATTTTTTGGGCTGGGATAGTCTCAAGGCCTTCTCTGCCTCAAGGCCTTTTCTGCCTCTCACCCCACACCTCCAAGAGGGAGGCTGGGGTTGCACAAGGAGTTGGGAGGGGACACAGCTGGGACAGCTGACCCCTGCTGACCACACCGTGGTGTCATGCTTGGCATATAAAGCTGAGAGCAGAAGGAAGAAGGGGTGAATATTTGGAGTGATGGCATTTGTCTGCCCAAGTCACTGTTAATCATGTTGAAACCCTGCTATCCATGCGATGGCTAAACACCTGCCTGCCCATGGGATGAAGTGGATGAATTCCTTGTTCTGCTTTGCTTTATCTGCTAGTCTGTCTTTATCTAAATGTGCAAGTTTTCTTACTTTACTGTTCTGCACTTTTACTCTCTTGATTCCCTTCCCCATCCCATGGGAGGGAAGTGAGTGAGTGTGTGGAGCTGAGCTGCCTATTGGAGTTAACAAAGAACAGATTGCTGAGTGGCAATAATAACATATCATTTACAACACCAAGCTCTTAAAAGCACAAGTAGTAAAAACATCAGAATTCATACTCCAAATACTCGGGAATATCTATTTTCTCAAGATGAGGAAAAAGGAATGACACTCTAACCAATACTAAGAAAACTATTTTGCAAGTCAAAACTTCCCTCTCTGAGAGACACAAGGATGTAGTAACCACAGTATAAGCTGAGAAGAACCAGGACATATTTTAGCTGAGTAGAGAAAGAAGGTCACCTCCCACGTACATGAGACAGGAAGAATCTGCAGGGTCAGGAAATGTGAAGACTTTTATGAGAGGCAATGACTGAAGATGCAAGGTTATGGTCTGAAATGACACAGCAAATGGCTGTTCTCCACAGTGACTTATAAAGGTGCCATAGGGAGAGCTTGTGGGAGGAGATGAAGAAATTAGCTTCAGCCATGAGGAGCTCACTGATGTGGTGACAAGGAGAACATCAGTTTGTTTCCAGTTTGAATTAGAGTGGGTAAATCTGGTTACAAATGCACTTGTGGATTTCAGGACAGAAACAGAAGTTGAATTTGTGCCCTGCAGTCAGTGGGTCAGGTAGGTTAAGGAAGGGATGAAATCTCCCAGATCTGTTTGAGGAGAAATCAATGCAGAAATTGGCACGAGGAATGCTGGTGGAATTGCAGCAGGTGGCCCTGCACTGAGTCAGAGATGAACTCCAGGAAGCACAAGTAAACAGTACTCAGCATGCTTACAGATAAGAGGGACAAGAGCGAGATGTAGCTGTGGAGGCAAGCAGGTTCAGTGTGTGTTTTCAAAGTGGAGAGATTAAACACACACTTCTTTTGAGAGGAGGGAGAAGCCAAGGCAAATAACAAAGTACATAGAGGAATAGAAAAAGAGGTAAGCAAGCACCAGGAAGAGGAGAAGACAGAATATCTTTTTCTGCTTAATGCATGTATCCCTCTTGCAGATCAGAACTGCGCTAATTTGGGAAGCAGTTTATATAATCCATAAAAATGCATTTTATTAGCCTTTCTTTACTTGAATCACTGACTTCTAAAGAATGAGAACAGCCATAAATGCTATTGTCTCCACAGGCAGCAATTTGAAAATAGAAGATGCATGGTTACACGATAAGTGTATTTTCTTCATAAAAAATGTTTGCAAATCAGGTTTAAAATAAGGGAAAAACAACCTTAAAATATTCTGCACTTCAGAAAATAATAAAATGTCTTCTTATTTTCCCCTGGTAGACCACGCAATGCAGATTACTTTATGCAGGAAGCTAAACGGAAGAAGCATAAAGCAGATGCAATGGTGAGAACATTTTCTTTCCAGTTACATTGCTCCAAATAATTTTTGTAATGCAGTTTCTTCATCAGTGCAGTATTCCTGGGGTAATTATAAAATCTATTATAAGGATGGCTAGGCTTGTTAAATTAAGAAATGTTTATATAATCAAATGTTCATAGCCCAATAAACTATGACTTAACAAATAATGACTTACTGAGATAAAGGCCTGGATAAATAAAAATTTCCATTTATCCTTTTGCTTTAATTAGTAACTATAGTAATGGAGGCTGCATAAAGGATCCACATACCTATCTTCTCAGTTTCACTAGCTGGCTAGGTCCTATAATTGCATCTCCCTCCAAATTTGGTCTGGTAGCTGAGGTATTTGCACTTTTTTTTAAAGAGCTTTGGCTTTTCAGTGCAAAAAGAATCCTGGTTTCATGGCAGATGTTTCCCAATATAATCAGAAACACACAAAGAATTTTTGTAACCCTGGAGGAACACCTAGCACACAAAGTACTGTTGCAACAAACAGATTCTTCTCCCTGGCTTTGACCTGTCTAAAAGTGTAGCCAGGAAAAAAAAAAAGGGGGGGAATCTGAGGTTATATGGAGCACTGAAGAGATGCTTGTCTTTCCAAACAAATGGGTGCAACAAAATATGCAGTGCTGCAGCAGAGCTCTGCTTAGCTGTCCCTCAGTTCTCTCCAAGGCTGTGTTTGTCCAGTGCCATAGATAAGCCAGCACAACATGAGGTCTTTGGGATGACAGTATATGGAGTGGGACCCTGCTATAGGGTGGCTGTGTTGCAGGTGGGGGTAGCTGCATTCCTGTCTTGCTCTGTCAGACAGGCACTTTGCTGTCATACCATCAGGAGAGAAGAAAGGTTTTTCTCAGCTGTGTAGAATGTAGAAAGGCCAAGGAAGCAGAAGCAGGTCCTTAATTTAGAACACTAACACCAAGTTTTACACTCCACCTGAGTTTATTAGCACAAATTTCTATGGTTTATTCAGTTCCATATTACTCTAAAGTGAGTCTTAAAATCAGAAAATATTGTGGAGAAGTACAAATGGTGCATTTTAGTGTGTTGCTTTAAACAGAATGGAAAGGATCACTTAATATGCAAAGGAAATTCTTAGCCTGGAGAGAAATGTTTTTATGGTAGACTCCCAGAAAGCAGAGTTGCCAGCATTATTCTCTGCTGTGCCACAAGTTTGCTGCATGAAAGTCACCTAGGCACAGTTTAAATAGCTTTCTATCAGTATCAGGTGGTTGAAATATCCTCCACATTCAGCTTTTCTACACAGTGGACCAGCACCTTACTTACACCTTGTAAACAGCCCTTTGCAGGTGCTTCCTCTTCCTCCCTGGCTGTGTAGGCATCCTGGGGAAAATGCCATATTGCCAAAGTGCCTCCAGGCACTTTAAATCACCTTGCTGGGCTTGACACCTCCTACTTTGGCACTGCACTACCTGACACAGGCACTCACAGTGAGCAGCTTGAAAATTACTCTAAGTCTCTCTGCTCCTCAGTCCCCCATCTGTGAAATTGGGATAATAGCACTTCCACCCGCACTGGAGCATCAGGGGGAGAAATATAATAAAAAGTTTGTGAAGTTCTCTGGTATGATCGCAGTGGGAGTCATATAAGAACCTAAAATAGATTGAAGCTAGTGTGCCATTCCAAAGTTACTATTTAAAATCTTTATCCCTTGGAAAAGAATAAGGTCCATTAACCTTTCACTGTGTGCATCAGATTTCAACCAAATGCATCCAGTCCATTAATGGGCTTTATGTACCGCAGGAGTTCTGACTGAAGGAGAGAGAAGTCAGGACAGAGAGGTATTAGTGTGATTCATCTCTCTCTTCACTTCAAAAATGAAATTCTGAGGGCAGATAAGTGGCATGTAAGTGTACACATATGAACATTAGACGCATATTTGCATATACAGTGTTACTGAGGACGTGCATGTATATATGCATGTTAGTGCACAAATACACACACAAAGAAGTACCAAAAATAGGAGAAGAAACGGGACAAGGAAGGAGAATGGCAGAAGATGCCAAGGGAGCAAAACAGTCCCTGAAAGATGAGGAGGATATAGAAAGCAAATTCCTGACAAGAGGAGAACAATGCTGAAAATGGTAGGGATAAAGAAGACAGGAAAACAGACATGAGCCTCTGTATAAGAGTTAGTAGTCAAAGTATTTAATTCTCTTCTCTTAGTTATGATATCCATTACCATTCTTTGTTGAGCGTTAAAAAACTACACTTGCAAAGGTGTGTGAAACCCTTTTTAATGAAAGATGAAAGCTGGAACAAAAGGCAGCATGAGTTTCTGGAATTTCCAGCACTGGAAGAGCTTTAACAAACGCTGTTGGGAATGTCTTAGGCACAGCTGACCCTTCTTTGGACACAAGAGTGTGGAACAAATAATATCTCAGAGCGTTTTCTAGCTCTGTTTTTTGTATCTTATGATTTTCAGTGATGTACAGGGTTTGATGGGTATTAGCTTTCTCACAGGAAAAATTGTGCACCTGAAGATACATCAACTTGTGTCAAGTTTACAATATTTGTTGAGAAAATCCTATCAAATGTAACGACATCGTGATGATTACACTACATCTTTGTGTCCTTATTTTTTCTCTCCAGGTGGAGAAGTTTGGAAAGGCACTGAATTATGCAGAAGCAGCACTATCGTTTATTGAGTGTGGAAATGCAATGGAACAAGGCCCAATGGAATCTAAATCCCCTTATACCATGTATTCAGAAACAGTTGAACTCATCAGGTAGGAAAGGAAGGCGATGACCCCAGGGGTTACTGTTTGCAAACACGATCGTCTGCATTATCACCTATTTTGTACATGCAGTAAAAGGATAGAAGTGAACTCCTTACAAGGGCCTGGTTATTCATGTGTAATGTATATGTATTATCTGTGATTTCTTTGGAAATTAAATCAAGAATGAAAAAAAGAAAAAAAAAAAGAAACAAAAACACGAACAAAAAACCCCAGAGACTTTCCTTTTACTTGAGTTGCATTACTTCCAAGAGTTTCATAATGTAAGTCCTGAGCTTACTCAGTGGAGGAAACCACTAATCCATAATGACAAAACATTCTCGTGGATTGGTAACTTGAAAAATATTGCAGCACGTGTAAGATTGCTGTTTAAAGATTACCTGAAAGAAGATGTGAACACTGGTAGAAAAATGGGCACTCAAAGTCCATTTGATGTGTGTGCCCTAATGTAGCCAGTGGAGTCAGGAGCACAGCTCACCCCAGAGCTACCCCTACCTTTATTCACCTTCATGGCTCTCCAAACAGGGCAGTCCAGAATTCAGTGCCATCCACAGTCCCTCTGAAGTATGTCTTGTAAGTCCTTTTCTCCATTATAGCTGGTATTTAAAATTAACATTATTGGCAGTGTCATTGGTAGAGAAAACAAAGGTCAAAACCTTTACAGCAGCTGAGGGACTCTGCAAGAGAGCAACCCCAGACACACTAGTGGAGAAATCTGCACTGACACTCATCATGGTATCATTCCTCAGGACAGTCAACCATGCAGTTCCATCCAGTCAGGATTAAGTTCATAGGAAGTAACACATTTTCATTTTTAATCATATCCATAATGAATCAGAGCTTCTAAAACAAAAGCATTCTTTTGGACTTAGTGTTGACGTGAAAATTTTCTCACATGTTAATAATTCCACTGGCATTTGATTCCATTTAGGGCTGCCTTCTCATGCATTTCAGTGGATTGAGGCCAGCTTTCTAAGTGGAAGGTCATTGAACAAAATCAAATACTTTTTTTTTCTGTAAGAGAATAGTACATTCCATCTCTGCAATTTTTTCCTTTTTTTTTTTTTCCCCATCTCTGTAATTCCTCCCTTTTTTTTT
>VYZP01077384.1:0-33794 GCA_013400635.1 Hypocryptadius cinnamomeus | reverse complement strand
TTTTTTTTTTTTTTTCCCCCAAAAGGCAGAAAGCTTTTTCTTTGTCTGCACTGTTTTTTCTCATGGTAGTAAATATATGATCCTAACTCTGGAAATGAATTTTGGTTGCAGATGCATAGCTTTCAATAATGTGTATAGCTGTGGCCGTTTTGTAATGTGAATTGCTGTTGATCTCACTGCAACTCAGCAAAATAAGTGGTTTGCTAGGTATGCCTGTAGAAGCAAAACCTTCAAACTGAATCTTTGCACAGATACCAGAATTAGAGTTTGAAAGCAAAGGTAAGAAAAAATCACAAGCAGCTAATTATGGGGAACAGGTATTTTTCTGGAAGTGAGCCCAGAAGCGCTGTGTGTTGTTCTAACCTTGTCTGTTGTTCAGGTATTCAGCTGGAAGCTGAGATTTCCAGAAACCAATTTGTGTTTGCATAGCACATACACTCTTGAAACACCAGTGCTACCTCTGTGGATCTTTAATATTTATAGAGTTTGAATGTAATGTCATGTGAGCAAAAATAGCTCTGAGCCACATGTTCCCCCTCTGCCGTGCTGTGCTTGGAGGAGCAAATCTGGGTAGACACACTCAGAACTGGCAGGGTGAGGTCAGCACCAGCTTCCAGGCAGGCTGTCTGCCTTCAAAAGGTCCAAACCCCTTTCTGCATGAACTCTGTGTAAGTGGGTCTCTGCAGCAGCAGAGGTTATTTTGGTAGGACAGTGTCACCTCGCCAGCTAGGCTCCCCTCTGGACTGATGGATGATCAAGGGGGTTCACGGCTGTTTAAAGAGTGCAGGGATGCACTGCTAATGGCAAAACAGCTCTGAAACACAACCAGGAAAAACACATGTATGGTGGTAACTTGAACAAATATGTATGAAGGGGCAGATCAAACGACATTGGCCAGCACAGCTCTCTGATCAGTAATATAAAGCTGTCTCAGTTAACTCACATTGGCTTTTTTCTTCTTGCTTAAGGTATGCAGTGAGACTAAAAACCCACTCAGGCCCCAACGCCACACCAGAAGACAAACAGCTGGCAGCATTATGGTTAGTAGATCAAGCTTTCCTCAAAAGGCTTCTTTTCTGCAGTGAGCCAGTTCTTGAAAATCAGATGTTGGATGCAGCCAGATAGAATTATGTTCTCTATTGAAATTAAAAGAATACTTTCTTCTCTGGGAAGGTCCAGTTCTTCTATCACTGTACCAAGTCTGCATTCCGTCTCTGTAAATAAGCAATTCATACTTATTTATTGATTGTGACAGGTTGGCTATGGTACGTCAGTGTAATTAATTTTTAAATGCCTGATGGTTTGTTGTTTTTATGAGTAATGTACTTTTGTACCAACAGCTCAGTAAGTTCTTTTGTGGCTGACATTTTAGGCTCAATAATCATAAATTTTATTTATATTATATGAAGGGCAATATGGTGATGGGGATAATTAAGCCTCTTGGATTATCTATTAAATTGAGATTTTTAAACATATATGTAAGCACCTTAGATTCTATAGGACAGTTTCTGATTGCTAGTAAAATACTAGAATGCTATTAAAATCAATTTTTAATTTAATATCATTGTAGTTAATATATAAAATACCTATTACACGGTTACTGAGTCTCAGTAAGTGGACATTTACAATCAGCAAGTGTGTTTTTAACATCTATTAACCATCTGTTAAAAATCCAAATTAAATGCATCTTTAGCCTCCATAAAGAAGGAGTCCTAATTAATCATTTGTATAAAAAGGAACAAAATATTCAGAGATTTTTTTTTTTTTTAAATGCCCTTTCTCTGTCACTGGTTTTCTGTTCCATCGGGAGGCCCACAGAACGCATTAGTGGCGATTGCTTTAAAAATGCTTAGGTGGGAAAATGACTAAAGAACGGTTTAAAAAAGGACATATAAAGCCATATTACAAAGGCTTGCTGAGAACTGCCGGAGCGCTTCGGTGCGTGCGGAAGCACATCCAAATTCAGGGAGCTGTTGCATCTGTTCCAGCAGGAGAAAGGTCAGCGCGAGGGAAAGCAGACGGAGCCTTCTCTGGGCGATGAATGGCAATCTTAACTCACCGTCTGCCAGCCAGCAGATGAGCTGACACCATTTGCATATGTGCTGTACCTGTGAAGGTGACAGAGGGAGAGTGATGGTGGTGGCTGCGCGGCCGCCGCTTCCCGCGGCTGCTCCCGGCGCCCGCCGGGCAGGCTGCCAGCCCGCCCGCTCCCGGCCCGCTTCTCCTGGGGAGACACTGTCCTCCAGCGGCCACGGCCGGGATTTCACCGCCGCGCTCCGGACAGCAGCCAGCCTGCCTCAGCAGCCCTGCCTGCGATTGGGGTTTTCAGAGACAATTTCCGAATTGGAGGCGTTCGCTGAGGTGGGGGCAGCCCTTGGGCGCGGGGTGATGGGGAGCACTCTGCGCTTCCAAACTCAAGGCACCTTCTAGTGCTCCGGATTGGCTCCAAGACTAAATATTGCTTTTAAAAACAAGGCTTCTGCTGCCAAAGGAAAAGCAAAACACACAGAGATTTTGCTTCGAAAGCAGCATTGCTGTGGGGCACTTTCACACTTGCCCCAGTTTTCACACTTTTTCAACCCAAAAACCTTGCTGGGAAGAGGTGGTGATGATTCTCAATTTGGAAAATAGACTGGTACACCTAAAGCCACTAGCAAAGAAAAGTGTATGTGTCCTGAATACTGACTGCTGTGGTACAAAACTATAGTCAATAGCCATTACTCTCATTTAATTATGTCGCTTTAAAGATGTGTGGCACTCTGCACACTAACAAGGAGCACAGGGGCAGACAGTACCAGTACAGCACATTGACTTTTCAACCCACTGCTGATTTCCTCTGGGGACCAAATCAGGCAAGTGGCCTGGGAATAGCCTCCAGGCTCCAACACAATCTCTGTTCTAGTTTTCTTGGCCACTGAAATCTATGCCAGGTTTCTCTTTATCCCAGCCATCTCCAGCTGCTGGAAGAGACCACTGGGTGTATACAAAATACATCCACTATAACTCATGTTGACTATATCCAGGCTATTGCAATAAAGTCCCAAGATAAGATATCTCAAAAAGCTGTTTATGCATTTGCAAGTAAAAAAAACAAAACAAAACAAAAAAAAGTGTATGTTGAGTTCCAGGAGGTCTCTTTTCATGGAACAGGCTTTTGATCAAGCAGACTTGTGCAGACTTCAAGCCAGAATGGAGGCCTGGGAGCCCAGACCCTTCTGAGTATGGTTTGTTTAGTACCCCACTGGTAGCATTTGTCAGCATGACCTGCCCTGGCTGTAGTACCTAGCTCTGCTCATGAATCCATGGCAAAGTGTGAAATACTGCCAACAAATGGTGATAAAAACTGTAAGCAAGGTGCTGTCAGCCTTGCACTCTGTATTAGTTTGAGGATTTAAGATATTCAGTAGGATTTCTGTTCAGGAGTCACCCTTTACTTTCTGCTCTCCCTTATATTCCAGCTACCGCTGCCTGGCCCTTCTGTACTGGAGGATGTTCCGACTCAAGAGAGACCACGCAGTCAAGTATTCAAAAGCGCTTATTGAGTATTTCAAGGTGCATTTTTCATGGCATGTTTGTAGGTCAACGTGTCTTTGCAGGAGATACAGCATCTTACTAGGGCAGTAGCTGTGCTGGCATTAATTTTTCCCCTGTGAAGTCAGTGGTGTTTTACCATAGACTCGCATGGCAACATCTGAGCTCTAGTTAGTTCAGTTATCTTCACAAGGGTCCCTTTTTGAAAAACACACACTGTGACCCTTCACAAAGGATTATAAATTTGTTGTACTAACAAACAGGTATTTTTAGATTATTCTTGGTCCACTGTCTAGTGCTATCCAGCTCTGTTGTGAATGGGTTTTGCAGATTTTGCTCTGAGTCCCCTTTGGGATTACGCTTCCCACGAGCTGAAGATTTCGATCTAGATCATTCCTCAGATTCAGGCCTTCCAGTCAGCAGCATCAGTAGGTGGGACAGTGCAGTGGGACATCTTACCCAGGGAACTGTCAGAGAGCTCACACTGAGTTGAACAGGAGTTGTACAGAAGCATCAGAGGGCAGACAGACCACCTGCCACATACTTGACACGGCACTCTTGGCTTCCCCCTTCTGCTTTGCTTCACCTGTTACTGCTTCCATTTTTCATTTCTGACAAAGTGAAACTTCTTGCAGTCAATCCATCCAGCATGTGATGTACAAACACAAAAATTAGCCTTTATCTTCCTAAATTTAAAAAAAAATGAAAAAAAGAACGAACATACAAGTGTTTTATGACAAACTGCTTTGCAGGACCTGAACAGCCATTTGTCTTTGAACGCAGGGCTCATCTGTTGGGGTTTTTTGTGGACTGGAGAACCTTGAAATGAAAAACATCCATCCTTCGACATTTTGTTAATAAAAAAAATTCAAATACAAGCATGAATGCTTATGACCAAATTCTGAACACATGAAGACAGGGAAAGGAATTGACAGATCTGTTATTGTCAAATGGAAATTGAAGTCAGTGTAATTGCTTCAAAAATTTAGCAGTATATAATTCAACACGTTATGTTTCTCTAACAATTACTTGATTTCAGGGAAAGAAATATGTGCCTATTGAAGTACTTTATTTTTCTTGACCAGTTCAGAGAATAGCTGTATTAAGAACAGCTCTCAACCATATAAAATTTCTCCTACTACCAGACAGAGACTTTCACAGCAAATATAAAATGGACTTACACTCTACTATAGCCAAGAAGAGTTTGTTTCTTTGCAGAGCTCCTGCTGACACAATGATAGCATAGCTTCACATTAGAAAGTATTCTCACCTTTAAAAGCAAAAATGGAAAAAACCCATCCATTTGCTATAATTTTCAGTGGAAAACAAGCCAGCTCTCCACTCCTTTCATATTTGGTATCTAAAAGCTTTCAAAACCAAGTGACATGGAATGCTGACTGCATGAAGAACTTCCTCATATATTATCAATCAGAGAAGGATATTTAATCACACATTTGCAGGGAAAATTGGACATACTTTTCTTTTAGAAAAGAAAAAAATACTATTTAAATGTCCTTTAGGTGATTTATTTCCATTATAGAAAAAAAAAAAGCATCAGAGAATTAGAAAGAAGGCCCAGATATTCAGGGGCCTGGCACATATGAGAGAATAAAGAAACCAGGAGAATGGGTTACAGTAGGGAAAGTGGGAAAAGAGATCCCTTACAACATTATACTCTTCAGAATCCTTTCCCCCACCCTTCTGGTGCAGAACTGAGAGGAAACTGAAGCAATATACCTAAAACATGAGAAAAAAGGTGTGTGGGAAGTTGTACAGTAAGACAGAGGTTGGTTACATTTACAGTGGAAGTATCCTTGACTCCAATTTTCAAATTTTCCTGCTTCCAGCTCTGTAAGTAAACAACAGCCACTCAGTTTCTGTTACACTAGAAAGATGAAGACAAGTAGTTCTGAGAGAGATCAGAAAACAAAGGGGGGAAAAAATAATGTATTCTGTAGCAGGATCAAATGCTGAGGATTCCCAGGCTCTATTTAAGATGGTAAATGAGAAATTTTCCTTTTTTATCTTTTCACACCTGAGCTTTTCCTGTCAAAAGGAAAAAAAAAGAAAAAAAAAAGAAAAGAAAACCCTCTGAAGGAAGAACCCGTTGTGGGGCACTCCAGAGCTTATTTTTCATGTTACATACCTGGGACATAGAAGACCCAGTGTCAAAATGCAGGAAGAATGACAGGGTACACACAACACTGCCATGGTCACTGCTAAAATACAGCCAGTGTTGGGGTGCACATAAAAGATGTGGAAACTCAAGAGGCAGTTCAGAAGACACATTAAAACTAAGAAAACAAAGTTTTTTAAAGAGAGGCTTAGGAGATGTGTCCAGTTTGGTGCTGAATGGGTTAAGAGATCATTGTGTACATGGAAACAGAGCTGATAATTTGCAGATTACATGCAGTTTTGCTGGCTTTGGACCAAGAAAATCCAAAAGATAGCACTGAAGTTAGGAAGATTCAATCTTGAAACTGTAAAACAGCTTTTTTTTTTCCTAATTGTGAGGCCTGCTAAACATAGAACAGGACACAGAAGAACAAGGAGGATAAATAATGCCTAAGAATTTCTATATGGCTATCTATCCTTTCTAGAAGGAATAAAATAAGATTAATTTTTAAAGTAATTTAGCTTCTTTTAGAAGTGCCATGATTGGTAAAAAACAGACATTGCAGATTGTATGCACTGCAGGATTACTCCTGGCCTTGAAATCCATGAACATCTGAAGCCCCTTGTTTACCATTTTCCTTTCTAAACCATGAGAGACCAAGAGGTTTTGTACTGCTGGCACTGCTTGTAACTCCTGCAGTTTACAACTCCTACAGCCTTGCATTTAAAACAGTACCATAAACAGATCTCAAGCTGCAGGACTTCGTCTGCTCTCACATGGATGTCAAGAAGAGAGGGCTGTTCTCCAGCACACAGTTACTTGCAGGTTCAGCTTCAGGGGAGAGCACAAGGAGGTTACTTTCCTCTGAAGAATCAGGCTGGCCATTGCTGAATGTGAGACAGTGGATGGGGTGGACTAGAAAAGCTTGGTTTCTTAGACTTCTTTCTAACAGCCCTAGGACTAAATCAGTCACTTGGGAGAGGGGTGGAGTTTTTCCCCAGGTCAAATGATCAGGAACCAGTGACTGAATTCCATCCAGCTCCTGGAATTTTAACTGCTAAAATAATTTTTAAGTTATAAAATCATTTATCCAGTCTCCATTACTGCTGACACCTGAATTTCTCCTGCTTTGTAAAAACAGTGCTTGCACAAGGTAGTCTCTCCTCAAGCAATGAAATTCTTTAGCATAAGCACAGTATACCAGAGAGAGTCTTAGTGACTCCGGGTATACAAGAGACCACATTAAATGATCAAATGGCCCCTTCTGGGGTTCTCTGGGGAATTCTTCAGCTAAGAAAACCACCAATCTACATGGGCAGTCTCTCTGACCTTGTGAATGCTCCCATGTTTGGACCAAGGGGAACAGCTCCACAAGGAGCAATCATGAACAAGATTTTTGAGGCTGGTGGTTAAAACACCCACCTGAGCTACAGATCCTCAGATTCACATCCCTGTGGATGCCAGGCTGAGCAGATTTGCACAGTCTTGCAAGTCCTAGGGGAATGACATTTGTCATTAGGGGCAGGAGAGTGGGAGGAAATCTTTCTGATTTTCTTCATCACAAGAAATTCCAGCCTAAATTTTACAAAGAGTCCTGCAGCCCTTTTTTTTTTTTCTGAATTCCCAGGATTTCTGTGAAAAGTTTCCATTTCACCGAATGTTTTTCTAATCAGTCCCTATGCCAGGGTGTTGTAAAGGCTATGTTTCAAGTCTGTTCTGTAGCACTGCTTCATCATAACATCAAACTAGGCTGACTGGGTTTATCACTTCATGAGATGCAATTGCATCACTTTCTTTACATTTCTGTACTTTTATACTCTTTAATGTTTTCATTTTGTACTACTCATTATATAAATTATATACATTGTGAATTGCTCTTTCCTTTCCAGAATTCATCAAAAGCTGCTCAGAACCCGTCTCCTTGGGGTGCCAGTGGAAAGTAAGTTGCACAGAATCTTATATCAGATTGGCAGTTAGAAATTGTATATTTTTACCTGTGGTATGTTCTGATACTCTTGTGTTTTTAATCCTAACACTTTTAAAATAACTGTATTAACACTGGTTTCTAGGAGCACAGGAACTCCATCACCTATGTCCCCTAGCCCTTCACCAGTCAGTTCTGTAGGATCCCAGGGGAGCACAGGGGCCCCTTCCCCATCTCCTATCATCAGCATCCCGCAGCGCATTCATCAGATGGCCGCCAACCATGTCAGCATCACCAACAGCATCCTGCACAGCTATGACTACTGGGAGATGGCTGACAACCTGGCCAAGGAAAACAGAGGTGAGCGAGGCAAGGCAATGGACTATTCTAGAAGACTGTCACATGATTTGGATCAGGAAAATAACTATTTTGATATGAAACCTGTCTGCAAAGTAGGACTGCAGAGATTATTTCTTTCTTCAGTCTGCTCCTAGTTTGTTCCAAAACAGCCCAAAAAGGCAATTTTGATAGCTGTCTTGTTCAGAAGAGCTAAGCCAGCACTTGTGACAGACAGGTCACAGACTTGGCTGTGAGTAGCACTTCCTGCCATCTGTGCATTCTAGAGAGGAAGGTTTGTGGGAAGTAAGACAGCTTCCTGCCCCCAAAGTCATGGAGCTGCATGGGATGTGTTTAGCCAGACCACATCAAAAAGCAGGAACACACCTCCTTTGTGCAGAAGGAATGAACAGCCCCTAGCCCTCCCCCATCCATAGCATATACAGATTGGAACAAGGTGCCTGCAGCAGACTTCTCTCAGGTGAACTGGTTTCCATGAGCAAATGCCTCGGCATCTGACATGATGGTGAAGTACTCCTTAGTTTTCAGGCTAATTTGTGTATTTAAGGCAGGGACATGGGCAAGATCCAAGCCAAAACAAGGGCACCTAAGTGAAGGTATGTAGATATGAGCTGGGGGTCTCATCTCCCATTGCAGCTGATAGAGCTTTGTTCACTACAAACAGCAGTTCAGAGTGCTGTTTAGTACACCCTGAAAGGTGTGTACTGAACAGCACACCTTTCAGGGTGTACTAAAAAGGGAGACAGGGATACAATTTACTGAGGTATCCTTACCCAAACTGCCACTCCAGAACTCTCCTGCACATCCTGTGTTAGATCTGCCAGTCCAGGCTGTACGTATCAACTCCCTGAGAGCATCTCAAATGAGCACTGCATGCCTCTGAGTAGACAATTGAATTGTCCCTATCCTTGGCATGGGGGTTGGAACTGGCTGATCTTTAAAGGTCCCTTCCAACCAAAACCATTCTGTGGATTCTAAGTCCTGACTGGCTAGTTAGCCAAATTACTCTTTAGGTTGGGTTGGCCATGTTGTACAGGCCAACATCTATTTTTCTGTCATGGTAGCTTAAATATCTAGCATATCACAAATGTGTCACTGGACACTTGTGTGTGGACTTTTTGATTTACTTGTCCTCAATCTCAGAATAAATCTTGCCCAGAGTCTGTTTGCTTTGTCAAGACTCAATGGAAATTAATGAAAAGCAAAGCTGAAGAACTCACTGCTTTGTTCGTTAAAAAGAAAATTGTTGTGCATCAGCCTGTAACATCATGAACCACGGGGCTTTAAAATTAATCTTGCCAGCACTAAACTTTCATTCCCATGGAATGTTCAGCCTGACTCAATTTGCAAGAGAATAAAATCTGTTAAAGGGTGACAAGTAGCAAATAAAGATTCACTCTTCTGATGCTGAATCCCTGCAATTTTTTTATCCCTGCAGATTTTTTTAACGACTTGGATGCATTGATGGGACCTATCACCTTGCACAGCAGTATGGAGCATTTAGTCCAGTACACCCAACAAGGACTTCACTGGGTGCGGAATAGCGCTCACTTGTCATAATGACTGTGTGCCATTCACATGGACAGTATCCCTTTCATGGATAATTCAGTTATTCTGGACACTGTGCTACAGAAATAGTCAGCTACAACATTGATCCAAACAAAGGTGAATATTTCTTCAATATTGAGCAAAATTCTTCTGAGTGTAGACATGTATGTGCGCAGAGGTACAATATACAATGATGTCTCTTCAGAATGAATTGTTCTCTTATCACTCTCCAAACATTTTCATACACTAGAAATACTATAAAGAGATCTTAATGCACAAATATACCCTTTCTGTTCTTGTACTGATAAACTCAGAAACCAAAATCTTATGGGTTGATTGAACCAAGTGCAATAAGCACAGATCCCTATTCAGGAAAGCTCACAATAGGTTCTTTACTTTAAGCTTGTACTGAAATCCCAATGACTTCAGCAGAGCTTAAGCACATACACAAGGGCTTTCCTGAACTGGAATGAATGAGGGCAAATCAGAGACATGGAGAATTTTTACTGCAAGCATGGACATGTCACAGAAGTCCCCATATTAATGTGCCATCTCCCTGTTACTTCTCCACTGGAGCACAGACAGGAGGTGTGTATTCCACATTAAGTTGGAGAAAGACAGCATTCCTTCATGTGCAATAAGTTTCAACAAATTGCATGCATTTCTTTATCTCCTGTCTTTTTAAATAACTTTATGTCTCGTTCAGCTCCTCACCAACAGTGCAACCTACAGTACCAAGCAAAAGGAAGGCCTGAAAACCGATATGCTGGTAGGAAGAACTTAAAAGAGATGGTGGAAAATTGCATTCTGTTACTGACAGTAAATAGATAAGGAAAAAATATGGCAAACAGTAATCCACTTAGGAAGGAAAATGTGTTAATTTTGGCTGCACACACACACAGAGACAGATATTTATAACATTGTTGGCTTTGCATGGGAAGGCTTCATCCTGCAGATTTTGACTTCCATATCTTTTTTATCTAGCAGAAGCTTGCAACATTTTCTTCCAGGCTGTATGGGAGCATTACATGCAATTTCCTTTATCTGGGAAGCTGAGTTTGCTGCTCATCAGGCTAAGAACTGTTTCCTATCATAATCCTCTCACTCTTCATGCATAATCCTCAACTAGGCTTTAACGTTTCTTGATTTATGGGATGTTTTCAGTTCCCGTTGACAGGCTGTGTTTTTCGTGCCAGAGAATTAATCCCACAATAACTGGAGTTTAATTTGGGTCAGATGAGGTCAAGGCCAGTTCATATCAACTCTGCTTGCACTCAGTGCATTTTTGTTCATTTTCAGTGATTTTCACATGTTTAGGGGTTTTTTTCCTATATTGGAAATACTTTCTTTTGTTATCAGATTTGCTGCCTTTAGCAGCAGCTAAGGCAGAAAATCAGCAGCTCCAGTGACTTTCAATTGACTGTTCTTGTCCAAGGCATTAGTTGAACCCTTTTACTGTTATTTTCTAATCTAATTTGCTTACATTTTAAGAAATTGTGAGTACAAAAGACTTTCAATAGAAGATACAAGTAGAAGTAGCCACTGATTACAAATGGTTGATTAATTGGTACTTGCTGCCTTTATTTTTCCATCCCCCATTTTTGAAGAGCTGTGTTTTGAAGAAAAGATACCAAACAATATGGCACAATTTCTCAGTCAAATGTCTTTGGTAGCACAGACTCCATGTACCCCGTGCTAAAGAGTGGGCTTATGAGCACACTGAGCCCCACATAGCTGTGTTTTTCTGCCGAGGCTGCTCGCCATAACTCCAGCTATTGCTCAGACTCTGCATTCACTGTGTTCTCTGAAGCAGCCACCAAGGAACTGCTCAGCCCCAAGCCATCCTGGGCCAATATTTATGTGCCCATCGGTGCTCAGATACTTCCCCCCAGGAGAATGCCTGTGGCTGTAGCCACCTCTTAGCATGGACTTGAGTGTTACAACATGGCTGGCTTTAGGAGAGAACACGTACTTGCCTTTAAATGACAAAATACGTGACCTCTGAGTCCTGCCGTGACCCTTAGCCCTGGCTGTCACCCACCCCAGAAGGAACACAATTTGTTTCGTCACAAGTATCGTGGAGAACTCGATCGGTGCCTTTCTGTTTATCACTTGCCTGATCTCCAGCTGTGGAAGGAAGTCTGTCAGGATTTGCTAGACTAGTAGCAATGGATTCTGGCAGCTGCTTCAATGCCATCCACAGGTACTGCAGGATTTCTCCTCAGATCAGGAAAGTGAAACTCCAGCTAGATTAGCTTCTGTTTTCTTTGACGGTGCCTATGATGTTTATCTTCAGATAAGTTTGGGGGTTTGGGAGCCCTTTCTGATATTTAATGTTGAGAAATTTTAGAAGTAATGTATATTACTTGCCTTAAATGGAGTTTAGTTTTATTGCACATGTGGCATTTGAGTTTCAAATATGGAACTTTGAAGCATGTTTATTTTACTAAGATCGGGATATTTTTCTTAATCATGATGAACTCTTTGTATGGATATAATATGTCAAGAAACTTCAAAGAAATGCAAGAATTAATGGTGTTCTGTTGTAACATTTCCAAGTACTAAGCATCTCTGTAGATGATTGTCATTTCCTGTACATTGCTCTTACATTGAGTTATTTCAGCTAAAATACCTATTGCTTCTGTGGAAATCTTACTGATTTTTAGTTTTTGTGCTGGCATCGTCTGTGTTGTCTGATGAGCACACTGAGCCTTAATTTCTGGTGGTGCAACAGGATGAGTAGATTAAAGGGTTTGGCCTTCTCTCCATAGGGTTTCTCACAGCTGTACTATTTTAGCGAGGATATTGAGAATACTCTTCTGTGCAGGCTATTTGCTCTATAGGGTTGCTGCTGACTGGATGTCTGAATGTGGCACAGTGACAACAAATGCTTAATTTCATCTTCTTAGGGACTGGTCTGCAAAAGTGCACGTGACTTCAGGTCTGGTCCATTTAAGCATATGCACTACTTTAAGAAATTGAATAGTCTTAGGCATATCACACTGTGAGTCAAAGATGCTCTGTGTGTTTTGGATGGGACCAGAGGAGGCTGTCCTTTTTTGCAGTTCCATGAAATACACTGACTTCTTTTAATCTGCTGTAAAAGTCCAGAAACATGCAGGCTTCTTTAGCCATAGCAACATTCAGGTTCAATTTTGGAAAAGTAAGAAGTCATTCTGTACAAATTCAGAAGGATTATGCCTGGAGGAAGAGGTTTGCTTACAAACAGAGGCTTCTGAATCAGTAAGAGTTCATACAGCAATGGGAATGGGTGCAAAGGGACTGTGTATTGCAGGTGGGCTTGACAAATCCAGAATGGCCTATAGGATCCTCACAGACAGGAAGATCATACAGAGCCCTTGGCCTTAAACCTTTATAGTATGGCATGGTGGCATGAGTGTCAGGTAAGAACAAAGCATATGCAGAGGTTCAAGTGTGGTCAAAAGCCAGGCATAGTCCTTCCTGTCACATGGCAGGATACCCAAACTCCTTGTTTGCCTATTTCTTTTGTTCAAACAGCAGAGCTCCAAAGGAAGAGATTATAGTGAACAGAAGACCTTAGGTAAAGGAGGTTAAGAGGATCAAGCCCTAAGTGTAGATACAAACACATATGTATATACTGTAAATCTAAATAGTAATAAAAGTCACTCAGCATGAAGGATATTACTAGTGCCTACCATTGGTCATCAAGTACTCATCACTGAGCAGCCATATCACCTAAGAACTGCAGTAGCTGTTGTCAAAATAATTTGTGTAGCTAATTATTTTATATGAAATGCACCTTTGGGACTGTGCCATAGTATCTCTTTTGTAATACAAATATTCAACCATTTTTCATGGCTACTGATTCAAATGTGAAATGTCAGGATATCTTTTCTTCCCCAGATGAGGACATACACTTAGACCTGGCTAATCTGTACTTAGTGTATCTATCCAAGAGACTTTAGTAGTCACCAGCCTTAACGCATGTACAATATATGCTATTCACTGACTTAGTTGTAGGTTTTAATTCAAATGAAATTGGAATTTTCAAAATGACTTGGATTAATGGCATCTGCCTAGATATCCCACAGATGTGACATTAAATGATTCATGATTTTAAGCAGGAAAGTTTGAATTTTATGTAAATAACAGTGAATGAATTCCTTGATCTTTTTACAAGACGATTTTTTTAAAATGAAAAGATTGTCAAAGCAATAGGTTTTTTTAACTCTCCTAAATTTTTGGCAGGTCGTTGGTTCCTAGTAAAAGCTATATTAAGAACATCTCCTTCTGCAATATGCCATGTCTTTACATAATCCTCTTAATGCTTAATATGTCAGAAAGAAATGTTTCTTGTTCACGGCAATGGCAACGTTTCCCTCCCCCATTCAGCAAGAATCCTCAAACTAAAGAATAAAATCTCCTGGCACAATAGAAATACAAACAATGCCTGAAGTATACAGACTTGTTAAGGTAACAACAGAACTCTGTCTGGCACAGACCTAACATGCCTCTCATTTTGTTATCTTTTTGTTATCATTTACATCACACATTTGACCTCACTGTGTTTGAAACTAAAGAATTAGTCTAGTTTTCATGTCTTAAAAATGCCTGGTTGGTGTGATCCATATCATAATAACTGTTACATTAGGTTATGTGCTGTGCACCAAGGGCTGGGAAGGCATGTAACCATAGATAATTTTGTCAGAATGCATTCAGAAAGCATTTGGATGATCTTATGTCTGGTATGTCTCAAAAAATATGGAACTATGTCTCTGAGCCAATATTGTTAGCATGAAAATTCAGCAACTTTACTGTCTCTCACAAAGCTGCCGTTTGCCCTCAAATACGCCAAGCCTCCATTTACCAGCATCACTGGCCCCAAGCTGTAAATTGCTCCTAAGGTTAATTAACAAACTGGGAAATTCACTTGAGGTCCTGTTTGTGCTAACCTGACTAAAGCTTCAGAGAGGAAAACACTAAGATTTAGAGCATCCGTTGGTCTTTCAAAAGACTATGGTTTTCTTCAGTGAGATGGGTGAGATCCAGCCGGGCTATTTCTTCAAGTAATTCCTCTGCCTCCACTTGCTTTCTAGCCCTGTTGCTTTTGGTAGCCCACAAGTATGCCTGACTTTCAGGGGTGTTTCCTACTTTGGCAGCCCAAGCTACCTTTCCAGTGGGGTGCTGGAACATGGAGCATGTAACTCACAGGTTGCATAAAGGGCCTGGCTTTTTCCCCCAAAACCAGCAACAAATACACCAAGGCTCCTTCACTCTTGCAATTTGTGTAGCTTGAATTTCACACACTGCAGCTTGAAGCCCAGCCTTATCCCTGCTGCCCTCAAAGAATTCCAGAAAGTCCAAGGAAAGCAACAGAATTAGCAGGGGCGAAAGGAGATTTCCTCTGCCCCATGGCACTTAGCCATTTTTGGGAGCAAATACAGTGAACAGCATGAATGATAAGGCACTCAGGTCTCATGTTTCTCATATGTACTAACACAGGGATACTTAACATTTATCTGCCTCATAGGGCTTTATGAGAATTAATTAATGTTTGCAAATCACTTTGTATCCTCAGAAGGAAAGTGCTGTTGAAGAGCTATGGAAAAAAACTGCTAAGTACACTGGATGAATTTCACCCCTGAGTCCAGAGCTGCAAGACCCACAAAATCCCTAAATACTACGTAAGCTCTTGGTGTAAGCACCAGAGTGTATAAAACTTGTGCTTAGAGCCAAGGGGTGTCACAGTCTAGGTGAAAATGCCATCAACAAAATGTTTCTAACGTGGTTCATGTTATTCAGTCAATACTAACAAGTCCTTTCTTAGCAGTAGTTATCCTTTTCTCCTCCTCTTGGCATTCTTATGTATGGAATTCTCACCCTGTCAACAGACTCTAGCAGGAACAAGCTAGACATAGATAACATTTACCAAAGGACAGGCCCTTATTATTTTTCTCACTTCCATTTTAGAATATACCTCTATTTAAAAAATAATATTTTCCTTCGCTGTTTAGATTTATCACAGAATAACAGAAGGCTTTGGGTTGGAAGAGACCTTGAAGATAATCTAGTTCCAACCCCACTGCAGGGGCAGGGACACCTTTCACTAGACCAGGTTGTTCAAAGCCTCATCCAGTCTGGCCTTGAACACTTCCAGGGATGGGGCATCCACAGCTTCTCGGGGCAACCTGTTCCTGTGTCTCACCGCACTCAGAGTAAAGAATTTCTTCCTTAAATCCAATCTAAATTTACTCTCTTTCAGTTGAAAACTGATTCCCCTTGTCCTGTCACTACAGGCCCTAGTAAAGTCTTTTTCCATCTTTCTTATAAATCCCCTTTTTGTACGGAAAGACCACGGTCACAGTAAGACCTCCCCAGAACCTGCTCTTCTCCAGGGTGAACCCCAGCTCTCACAGCCTGTCTTCATAGGAGATGTGCCCCATCCCTCTGACCATCTTCACAATCTCCCCTGAACCTGCTCCAACAGGTCCATGTCCTTCCTGTACTGGAAACCCCACAGCTGGACACTGCACTCCAGGTGGGGTCTAACAACAGCAGAATAGAGGGGAGAATCACCTCCCCCCACCAGCTGGTCATGCTTTTTTAGCTTTCTGGATTGTAAAGGCATGTTTCTGGCTCATGTCCAGCCTCTCATCCACCAGCACCCCCAGGTCCTTTTCAGCAGGACTGCTCTCAGTCAGTACATCCCTCATCTGTATTGATACTGGGGCTTGGACAAACACAGGGACAGGATCATGTAATTGACCTTGATGGGCCTCATGAGGTTCACATGAGGGTCTTCTCTCTCTCAAGGTCCCTCTGGATGTTGAGGTCCCTTCCTACAGTTCTAGACATTTTCTTCCTCAACTCCATCTCCCAGCTTGCAACATGCAGGACAAGGTAGAGTAGAAACTAGTCACAGGAAAAAAGGTGAAAGGCAGTGCAGAGCTTTCCAAGCAGTTCAGGACCTTCCTGCTTTCTTCTCATTCCCACCTCATCTGTAGGATTGGCATCCACCTTCTCCCATTATTTCTAGCAAGAGAATTCCCTCTTGAGGAAGGACAGTGAGTACTGATGAGTCCATGGACAGTTTTTGACATCTTTTCTCCTCTGGAGGAAGAGGCAAATAGGAGGGACCAGTAATCTGGGGACCAGAAGCCCTTAGTGCTGGTGACTCAAATACCTTGTGTGAAAGAGCAGTGCAGCTGGAGGGGGCCATCCTGGCCCAATGCCTTGGCCTGACTGTGCTAGCAATCCACTTGAGTGAGCTTTCCCACTTCATGGCCCTGCAGTAGAACTAGCAGTAGCTGGTGTTCTCACCTGTACCTTCCTTAGGCCACGGAGGATACACAGTCAGCCTTGTAACAATTCACTGAGATTAAATAGGAAAAGAAGGTGGAATGAGAGAGAAAAAGGATTCTGATTTAAACACAGAAGTTGGAAATCACCTCATCTTGTACTGAAGGTCTAAAATAAGCGCAATTAATCTCACCCTAGAAATGCTTCTTTGTCTCCACTGGCTAAAAATGGAGTTTAGGTAACGAGCTCAGATACAGAAGTGCTATAAATCCCACCCCAGGTTTACAGACATACCTGTTGCTGACAGGAATGCCTGATGAAATTGGTAAATATCTCAGGATGGGCTGAGGCAGGATGGGGCTGAGATCATGTTGGGAGGGAGCACATATGCAGGAAAATAGGCATGTGGTAAATACATTTATTTCTCAGATGTTTCAAGCATATGTTTCAGACTTGGACCACCTCTAGACCACTCTATAATTTACTAGGCCTAAATCCAAAGTAGATCCTTGAGAACTGAATGTGCACCTTTTTCTATTAAGATTAATGAAATATCAAGAAAATACATTTTACAGTGTACTAAACAATTGCAGGCACTTTTTCCTTATGTTGCCTGGAAGTAGAGCTGGCCTCCTTTAAAAAAGGAGAAAGTTTTTCTGTAGATGATGAAAGAGATGAGATTGGCTGTGAGCCTAAGTGAAGCCAATATCACTCCTTTTTATGGAAATTCAACAGCATTTTTCAATTCATTATATGAAAATGGGAATTTTATCCATGATGAACAGCCCATAGGCCACACAGAGACACCTAAAGCTCATGGCCTGCCAGCAGACCAGTAGTCCCACAGCAGCTCCTCAGGCTGGCTTCCCTTGCTGTTGGTGGAGCAGAAAGAGCAGTGGTGTGTTGGGAGCTCCAGAGCAGCCAGGTCAAGGTGGGCTTGCAGTGCCATTGTCTCTTTCCATGGATGGCAACAGGAGGGGCAGGAGCCAAAGCAGAGGAGCCAGGCAGTGTGAGAACTGCTGTCTGGGCAGTGATCCCTGGTCCTCCTGTGCAGGGGCATGTGCTGACCATGGCAGATGGAGACGATAGCCAGAGTAACAAATCATGGCTGTACACATGTACTGCTTTTGGCAACTCCCTGCCTTCCTGGGCATATTATTTATGGAAACTTGGACTGTAGTGGTGTCTGCTGGCCAGTGCCATGTTGCAGTAGGCATCCTACAGAGACTCTCCTTGGAGTTGCCACCATGCAGAAATCAAAAATAAACCACGCTGTGGATGGGTGAGGGAAACAAATTGGTGGGGAAGACAATACAGGGTGGGTGAAATAACAGGAGGCTTATGTGTGTCGTTACTTCTCCTGCCAGTTGCAACAATCACAGGGTTCCCTCCCCATTTCCCATGCTGCACGTAGCACCAGTGGCAGAAAAGGCAGTGTGACAATCCCAGTGTGGGATCAGCTGTTGGCTGGCAGTGCAGACAGCACACAACAAGGTACTGGCGCATTGCGACTCTTCCTCATCTCCCTTTTCACACAGCGAACTCCTGAGCGAGGTTCCCTGGCCAGGTGAGGTATGCAGAGACCAGTTTATGACTAGAATTATTTTTGTAACAAACCACAGAGGTTCATTTCCATATTTCGTTCATAGCAACAAACTTCGGCGGATTTTTTGTAAAATTATTCAAGTCAAGATGGCTTTGTTTGCAGCTCATAAAATAATGCTCATGTTGCTCTCTGAGGATGTGCTACCCAGGGCCTCCCCCACCCTGCTACAACAGTTTATCTTTCTGCTGACCATAATCCCACAATATGTCCCCATACAGCAGGCAATATTGTTTACACAGGTTAATAAATGGAGTATTCTGTACAGTAATTTATGCTGTAAAGTATGTACATATATCACAGTAGCAGTCACAAATGCTTTAAACTGCCTTATTTATTAGATTGGCTAGCATTTCCCCCCTTGCTCCAGAATACTTTAAATTATTTTTATCTTTGCATTAGGTATTTTTTTAGTTGCCGCATTTTGACCCGATTATTAAAAAAAAAGTTTTTACAATAAATAAATATCTAAAATTTAAGTAGAAATAGCAAAATCACTGCCCATTCAACTAATATAGCTCTGATTATGATTACAAATAAATATGGTATACTCTTATCTGTGTATCATAGTATATGCCAGAAATCATATTCCACTTGTGATCAATACGAACAAGAGCTTTAGTAACTTTCACCTATTTCATTCTTTCATTGTGAGACAAAAATATAATGAAATAATGTAAAATGTGCCCCGTGAGAGCCCTGGTCTTATTCCTCCCTCAGGCAAAACTCACATTGGCTTCAGTGGGAGATTTACCTAAGTACAACATAGGGACATTACAAAAATAAATATATGGCATATAAACAGTACTTGTGCTTTGTAGTCAGTCCTTTCCTCTTTAGTGAGAAACATAGGGTAAATGCTACATCTGTAATGCTCCTCTGTCTCACTCCTTCCCTTATGCTCTACAAGTAAAAAATTGGGATTTAAAACCAATTGCATTTGTTCTATTCGCTCAAAATAAATGGAAATATTTTGGGGATCAGTTCCAAGCCAAACTAGAAAATAAAATGTTGCTTTTGTTTCTTTTCATGTTAAATTATGTTACACAATTAAACAGGATAATGCATACAAAGGCAATGAAATTATTAATTACTTGTTTTACTGTTTGGAGATTTTGCTATGTCCACAGTTCATGTAAAACTCATGTAGCACAGTTTCTGGGATGGTGAAAAATCCTACTGTAATGTAACAGAATGAGCCTTAAGGATTTGTAAGAATAAGCACTTTTATATTAAAAAGCAAATATGAATTCATCAGTAATATTACTTTTTTAATGTGACAATAAACCATGAAATCAACATCCTTCTGTCTCAATTATGCCTCATCTGTCTCTTTCTTAAACTTTTTTCCAAGGGAAGCAATTGCCTGGTTTTGTGTCACAGCTTTTGAATCCCATCACAGTCACCTGTGTTCCTGCCTAAGTCACATACCCTCATCCACACTTCCTTCGGGGGTGAGCTCATGAAAGCTTCATACAAGAAAGCAGGAAAGGCTCTTTCATTACAGCACATCTCAGTAGCAGGGTGCTAGTTTTAACTGGGGTGTCTGGCAGAAAAAAAAATATGTGAAAAGAGACAGCTCTCAGGGAAAAGGAGAGCAGTCCCTGCTACATTTTAGTGAGGCACTGGATGAGCACATCACCAATCCATACTTTTCTTTATGCAGATGTAGGAAACAAGCCCCTGTCTTTAAGACCAGTAACATCTATAAGTAGTGCCAAAGCCAGCCACAATTTCAGCAGTTGCAGAGCAGCACTTCACAATTTACAGCCACTATTATGATAAAACCACAAGAAATACAAGTCACTCTCCAGCCTGCCTTCTCCTGTCCTCACACACACACACACACACACACACACACACACACAATGTTTACCAACTATTTCCCAATTCCTATGGCTTCTTCCCACGCAGGATTGCCATTTCTTAGGAGTACTTCTTCCATACTTGGGCCAAAACCTAAATGCTGCTTTTTAACATGGCTATTTTGCAACTGGTGGAGTCTTGTGGTTCTTTTCTGTGCCATCAATAACTGTGGAGTCAGGGGCTGGACATTTTCCTGCTTCTTATTGGGGAAGACATATTTTTGCAGGCAGCATCTGGCAGCCAGGGCAGGTACTGGTGGAACATCTCAGGTGCAGCACAGAAAAAAATGACCAATGTTCTGCACTTTGATGAGTCACCACCATACACAAACCTGTGCGTTCAACGGACTGTAATCATCACAAGCTGAAGCACATGAATGGAGAGCTTTGGTCCTGAGGGTGGAGAATGGATTTCAGGAAGTGAACATGACTCATGATGGGCTGACACGTGGCATTGCTGCTCCTGATCACTGCCAGGAGACTGCTGCTGGGACAGGAAAGCAGGCAAAGAATGGTCTGCCCACGCCCTGGGAGATCACCTCCCCAGGCACCGCCTGCAGCAGCTGAGGATCTGATGAACCACAGGCAGAGGGACCGTTTCCCCTAGCTGTGTTTCCAAGCCCACCAAGGCTCAGAGTGAGCCCACTGCCATCTCCCACACCAGTGCTGGTTCAGTCCTACACACCAGACACAGGTTCATTAACTTCTGCCAGTTAATGAAGCTCCTTGTTTTAGCACTCCTCCTTCCTCTGAACACCTCAGCGCTTCGCTCGTAATCCTGTAAAATATTCAGAATATGCAGAATTTTACCTCCTGACTTGTTCCTCTTAAACTTCCTCTTCTCAGTGTAATTCAAGGTCAGGAAAGAAATTAGGCACCCCTGAGCTAAAGACCTGGAGGGCCCATTACAATGATGTAGTCTTACTTCCCAGGAAAACACAGGCCATAACATTTCATCAAGGGATTGCTTTATGAAAGGCTAATAACTTGATGAAGAGAAGCTTAACCTTTTATTAAGGCACCCAGTCTTAATTTAAAGACACAGAGCAATGAAGAATTTACTGCAGCTCTTCAACTCTTATTTGCTAAAAATTCTGCCCCAGTGTTTTACTTTGAATGGCATCAAAGCTAACTGCAAAGTCATACAGAACAACAACAACACCAACACCAAACAAAAAAACACAAAAGAAACCAACAATAACAAAAAAACAACAATAAAAAAATCTCAGAACCTGAAGATGGAATATGTGTTCTGAAAGGGGAAAAAACAGGGAGAAGCTTAGCATTTTAGGGGAGTTTCTGTTTGTAATTTGAGGAACGTATGCATAGACAGTAGTATTTGCTATTCTGAAATAAATTAGTCTGTGATCTTGTTCACTGAACATGCAAGCCCACAAGACAAAACACAAAAGGAAACATTACAACAAGTCCAGCTGAAGTGCAGGCCCTGTCATCATACTTCCACATATGCATCAAGCTCACATTCACAATAACATGACTCTTAAATTTTCTTTAATTTAAAAATAAGAACCAGCAGCACATCTCAATGTCCCTTAAAATGAAAGCCAGGCCACTCAACTGCCTGGATAGGGATTATTAGCTTGAAATCTCCCATCCTATAAGGAATTATAAATCAGTAGAGATGTACTGTTACAGTGTCTCCTAGGACCATTTATGCAACTCCTGACAAATGTGAATTTGAACTGATTTGATATTCTGTAGTCATTTTTCAAACACCAGTGTTACAAATCAGCTGCAAGAAACTAAGGTTACATATGTCAAGATCTGTGACTTGAGAGCACATATGCCTATATGCAGTTTAAAATAATGGGGAACACAGTCCTATAGATACAGATCTTTCTTTTCTTTTTTCCCTGCTCCCTAGAAAAAATTTTATTAGTCACACAGTGCTCTGGACTGCTTATGATTTACAAATCCTTGCAGGTAAGCAGGAGAATGAACACTAAGCACAAGGAGTATATCCATTTTGGAAAGCCACTAGGGAAAGAATACCCACCTTTAAAAGATTTCCCTGAGAGATATTCCCCTCTCACTGGTGTCATGCTTCTCAAAAAGTACTAAAACCAAGCTTTTGCAGCCATATCTACTTAATGATTTAGGCATTGTTAGTAGACACATCGTTTCAGGTGCCTGGGATCTGGATGACTTAGATGAACCTTCACTTGAGGGAAGAGCTCCTGAATCCAGGCAGACAGCAGTGCCTAAGCAGGGCAATAATCTCCAGTCCCTTCTAAATTATCAGTACATGATGCAGAGCCCCAGACAAGACCTTCCATCCAGCTGGATTAAGAAAAGTACATTCCTACAGGTGTTCCTCAGGGTACCAAGCAAACTTTTTAGGAAACGAGTGAACCAGGCCATAGTTCCAGGCTGGAGTTTTGTTTTGGTTTTTTGGGAGGTGTTTTTTTTTGTTTTTGGGGTTTTTTTGGTTTGTTTGGTTGGTTGGTTTGGTTTGGTTTGGGTTTTTTTTGTTATGGAGTTTTCTTTGCAGGCCAATACAGCAGGTTTTTTGTTACAACCTGAAAGCAAGCCTTAACGTAAACAAGCCCTCTCTCAGGAAGAGACCCCACTCCGAGCTGCCCATTGGGATCAAGTGCTTATTTGTAATACTGGTGTTTGAAAAATGGGCACAGAAAATCAAATCAGCAGAAACTCACACTCCCAAGACAGGCTCCACAGTCCCAATGCCAGCCACAGTGCACCTTCTGCCAAGGGCCTGGGACCTGTTCCACCACAGCAAGTGTGATCCCTCTTTATGTCATTCTTGCATGTCGAACACTAGCAGCAGCCAGTAGGAAAAAATTAACTAGGCTTAATGGTCCTTTAATGTGATTCACAGAGTATTACTTAGTGGCATCCTAAACTCACTGATGAACGAGACAAAAAAGAAAGAGGAAGCTAAGAGTGATAAAAGTTCTTTAAACTTCAAGGATACAAAATATAAACAAGGCGTCATCTGCTTCTGCAAGTGAAGGCAACCTGGCCAGTCTGGATTCAGTGAATCCAGACTGTTTTTATAGCTCTTTTCATGATGCTGAATGGACTAAAAGCTTAAAAACGGGTTTAGATGAGGCAAACACAATTTGTTCTTGTTTCATCAAAACACAAATTTTGACTGGGGATGGATTTAAATATCTAAGCTTAGGTCCTCCAGCTAGCTTGAGCTAATAGTTTTTAATCAAAACAAGGTATTCTTTGCTGTGTATGAAGTTATTTAAGTTAAAGCACTGCAAGAGTGGAGGATTTAAGCTTAAACACTGTAAATAAGGTATACACAACAATTTATTTTGTATTGGCTGCTTTAGATCAGGCTTACAAAAATCACCATCATTCAGACAAAACCACAAGAAGAGGATAAAGCTGTCCTGTCTGTTTCCAAGCATAAGACAGGGATAAATTGATACTCACTTCACATGCTTTCATAAAGCACCTGTAAAAGCATGAATAGGTGCTTTGAGATGACAGAAGGCAGTTGGAATGCTGAAAGCAATCCAAAATTCTCTTTTGATTATACGTTTATCATGCATGCTTTCTGAAAATTTTACACTAAAGAAACAGAAGTGACCCAACTGTGTTTGCTTCTTCAGTTCAGCTGTTCTATTCACCTTTCCATTTGCCTTACCAGTGCCAATTTAAAACATGTGGGTCAGGCACAACTGGCTGATAATGAAGAGATGACATTTGGATTACATTGCATTTATGAAAGTATTATTAAAGTAAGAAAAAGATTGCACTAACAGGTGTCTTCCTAATTTTAAGTAGTGTTGCAAATTGTCCACCATCCTAGTCGCCCTCTCTAAAACAACCTGGACAGATCCTAATTCCACTACAGCTCCTTTTTCAGCAAAATCGCAGAAACAAAAGCTTTGTGAATTTCAGCACAAAGTACCCCAACCTCAGCACAGAATCCCCTCAGCAGCATTTTCCCAGATTATATTCTTCAGATTACTCCTGAACATCATTCAGTCAACTTCCAATTCACTCACAACTTCCTATGTGTGAGAACTTACTAATTTCCAAAATTCCGTACTAATATGAAAAACACCTTGGTTTATCTAGCCAACACAACAAAATAGCACTGTAGTATGAAGTAGGTTCAAAAAATAAGAAACACTTGAAAGTGAAATCCTTTTCCTGCTTCCAGAATGTTTGGAGTTTTAGTTGTAGAAGACAGAACTATGCAAACAGGGCTCCATACAAAAACCATGGCCCACAAGAGCTGCACAGGAGAGGCACCTTCAACTCCAGAACTCTAAGAAAGCTTTCTGCACTGTCATAACAGGTAACAGGACAGGAAGATAATCTTAACTGAGATGCAATTTAGTGCCTGGCGCCCCTGACAGCCCTGGAGGTCACTGTCTAATACTGCATGAATCATCTGTGACTTTCCAAGGAGCAATTCCCACAAGCAAGAAAGCACAGCCAGAAAATGAGTGCCTCAATACCAGAGCATTTAGCACATACAGTCAAACACGTGCAAGGTGAAGTAGTTGTGGTTCTTTTGACATGGAAGACACAAATTGCCTTTGATAGATCTACAACTCCACGTACCAACCTGGGCTGAGTGGTTTGGAAGGGATACACCTCCTGCTAAATATCAAGGGGAGCTCCACCTTCACTGTGCTGCTCATGCTTTCAGATCTAGGTACACCTTCCAGGCATAGCATGGTATTCCAGATGACCCTGCCTTACTACCCTTCACTGCATCTTGGATGTATTACCAGAAAACTAGACTTTTAGGATGTACTGAATGACTACAAAGAGGTAATAATAGGAAATCTTGTAGATTGGCATGGAAAAGCTCTTACTGTGAAGACAGCATGGACAGTGTGGGCAATGCATGTCAAATCCACTAATACATGAAAAGAAAGTCATAAATAGCTTAAGGATGGCATAAAACCAGACAGATAGCAAAAGAAAGTATTGCAGACAGATAGCAAAAGGAAGTATTGAAAAGGCTTTTTCAATTAAGGGTAAGAACTTTCTTCTTGAAGTGGTAGATTTAGGAAGGGGAAATAAGGTCAGGTTATCAGACAATGCAGTCTTCCTGGGTGGCAAGATATCTGCCAAATGAAATTGAGACAGCATGGATGTTAGAGATGCCAGAGAGGAGCTGGTTACAGTAATTAAGGTCTGAGGTGCTGAGCTCAGCACCAAATGCCTACAAAACAGTACAGATGGCTCAACCAAGACATCTGACCAGGGTACAGCTGCAACCCACACAGCTAACAAGATATTCAGCTATCAGTCAGCACTGAATTCTCCTCTAGCATACTGTCCATGCCCCTCCCCAAGCAGAGGAGATCCTGCAGAGACAAATGGAGGTCAGAGAGTGAGAATGAGCAAGTTGGGGGTCAGAAGGTGTAAAGGTAGAGGCAGAGACTATCACCAGAAGAGATTGAAAGGAATGAGATTTGTTTATCTCAGAAAAGAGGCAGATATGAAGGCCCCCAGTAAGATAAAATACCAAATAGTTTAGAGAAGAAATATCTGACATTTTTCTCTAACTTGCTGCATAACACAAGAATAAAGGAACTTTCAATGAAATGAAGACCTCATGCATTCAAAGCCGATCAAATGAAAGTCTCTTTCACATAATGCATAATTGGACAGTGGAAGATATCACCACAGGAAGCACAGAGGTCAAGAACTGTGCAGGATTCAAAGAAGGATTGCATGGCTATATGGATCACAAGAACATCCAGTCAGAACAATTATGCTAAACTTTGGAAAAAGTAAAAAAGACAGGCTTTCAGAATTTAAGCCACTACCTGACTCCAGGAGAATTAAAATTAGGTTTGTATAAGGGTAGATTATCCCACATCTTTCTTGGAGGTCTTTCTGTCCTTGCAAGAAGTTGGTGCTGTTCTCTTTAGGGCAGAACATCAGTCTGCATGAACTACACAATTTCTATTTTCCCACTTCCACGCAAGCTTTAGAGGCACTGAATAGCTTTGTGTAGCTGCAATAATGCCAGCAAATTCAAACCCTCCTTTTTTCACTAGTGATATAGCCATGGCACCACCTGCAGTTAATCAGCACAAGGTGTTTTTATCTCAATTTCCTTTTTCATAGTGTGGCTACAACTGTGGAGCTGCAGCTGTAGACACAGAGCGACAGCATTCGCCACCTCCCTCACCTCTCTGCAGAGACAAGCTCAGTCTTGTCAGCTCCTTTTCACTGCCTCGCATTCCCTCTTACAGAAGAGGCAAAACTTGATCAGGACCTGAGCTTAATCCAGTAGCAAGCTCTCTGTTGGGAGGCTTGTGCAAATGAACCTCTAATTTCCTGACAATATATCCCAAATACTGTCTTCTCTGGCCATGGTGCTAAATGGAAGGAGCCCAGGCTTCCAGTCAATGTGCATGCAGTTAATCTGTGTGCTCCAAACCATGTCTACCAGCTTCAGCACCTCAGGGCCCAGCAGGACATACAGGCTCCATCCAACTCCTGCTGCAGTGGCAGCAGTTCTGTACTTACACCACAGCACAGGTCAGTAAATGTACTTCAAGTGCCCCTCTAATGCCTGCCCAACCATGCACTATTTTTCTAGGCATAGATAGTTTCCTAGACAGGCATAGGCACCTGAACCCTATTTAATTGCAGTTTTAGTGCTTACACACCCTTTTTCAGGTATACCTGCTTCCAGTTTTTCCCTCCTTCCCTAGCCTGGTAAACTACCTGTTGACCTCAAATCGAGCCTGTTGCTGTCCCAGCTTTTCACAAGTAGCAGCCCAACAATCTCTACCTTAACTAGACCTGAAGGAAGACAGGGCAACATTTACCTTCCCCTTACCCTTTTCTCCTCTTTGAATGTGGTTTGGGGGAACCCACATTCAGTATGGCTCGTGTGCAAAGGTTGTTCATTCTATTAGCAGGCAGATAGGTACAGCTTAGAAATCTGTACAAACAGAATCCAAATAAAAACAAACCCTGAGACCCTGGGGAGGTATTCTTCCCTTAAATTATTTTCTACTTTTATCTGTATCTTTATTTATCCTCCTGCTTGTTCCACAGGACACCTCCATGTACTGGAATTGTGCATCATTCACTTGATTGAGTTATGTGTTCCTGAAGCTGTATTTCACCACAACCAACTCAATGGAGTCAGAAGGAACTGTCCTTTTCTCATGCAGCAGTTTGTGAAGTTTCTGCTCTCTGCTCAGTACCACTTCCTTTATTTTTATAATCTTGTATTACTACAACTATTTTCTGGTATCTGTACTGATCATTACTGTAATTTTAAAATCTCTTAAAGGTCTCTTTGACCCCTCAGAATGAGCCTCTTAACTTTGCCTCAGCACTGAAACCACTGAAACCATTAAGAGTTTAGCTGCTTTATAATGCACCTTTCTCCAAACATAACCTTCCTGAGACAGTGACCCATGCTCCATGCAGTAGTCTGGGGCCTAATAACCATTTTCCAGGGGACTGTATTGCCTCTTTGGTGGTGCATTATAGCTCACTGTTCCATCGGTCTAGTGTCTTGTTTGCCTTTTTTATTGCAGCTGTGCACTGAAGTGACATTTCCTATGTGCTTTTTTTCCACAGTAACCCCTTTCTCTCTCTGATCAGCGTGTTGAATGTAACACCCATTCCCTACATTTGCTCTTTGTTCCCAGACTAATTACTTTTCATTTTCTACACCAAGCAGCATTTGCCATCTGCTGGCTCATCAACTAAATGATCCAAATCCCTTTTGAATCCGCTTGCATGGTTCCTTATCGCGTCTCTGTGCTTCCAGTTTTACCACACAACCAGTGGAGATTCCTTGTACACAGTGCTCACCTGAGGCACAGTAGCAGAGAAATGGGAAACCACATGATCTTCTCACACCTAGGGCAGAGCATCCTGCCTGCATTTGCCACTTGCTGCATTCATATAGAAAAGAAGGCTTCCCTTTGGAAAAAATTAGGCTCACATATGCTTCAGCCTGCTTGAGATAAAGGATGGCTTTAAGCCCAGGCCCTGTGCTGAAGGACAGTGCAAAGCAGCCTCTCACACCAGGGATCCCAAGACAGGATGCAGCTTTCAGAGACCTCATCTGGTGTGCCCACACCAAGACACAGCACGTACTCCACTGCCCACCTCACAGCTCCCAAAAAGTGTCCTGGAAGAAGAGGCACACTCCACATCTGCTCACACCGTGTCCTGTTTGTGTGTGCACAGCTGTCTGCACACGTCTGCACATGGGGAAAGGGGAAAAGGGAAGATGAACACGGAAACAAGATGAGGTTTCACTGATATAGAAACCAGTACCATCATAGCCCTACAGGCAAAATCATCAATTTCCTCTCAGCCCAACAGGGCAATTTCTGAAAATCCAGCACAGAGACCTAACTGTGGGCGACCCAGTTGTGGCCTTATGGTAACTGAAGGGAGAATACAAAAAGATAGACAGAGACTATTTGCAAGGGTATGTAGTGACATAACAAGGGGGAATGACTTCAAACTGGAAGAGAGTAGGTTTAGATCAGACACTAGGAATAAATTCTTTACTGTGGGGGTGGTGAGGCACTGGACAGGTTGTCCAGAGAAGCTGTAGATGTCCCATTCCTGGAAGCCCTCAAGACCAGTTAGATGAGGGGCTGAGCAATCTGGTCTAGTGGAAGATGTTCCTGCCCGTAGCAAGGGGGCTGGCACTAGATGATCTTTAAAATCCCTTCCAACCCAGGCCATTCTATGATGATTCTATGTACTTGTTCTGAAATACCTGAAATGTCTAGTGTGTGGAAGGCCAGATGTATGTGTAAGAATCAGGGGTCAGCAGGGGACATGCACTTTTTTCCAAGCTCTAAGAACCAGGATAGTGCAGGCTAAGCACTGATGCTTTTAAAACAGGGTTTATGGGCAGGCTTAAACTGTGCTGTAGCATGTGCCACATGGCATTCTCCTGGAAACTCTTCTCTGTCTCAGCAATAGGAAGCCTGACTTGCTGGTCTGTTGTCTTTGCCTTATTTTGTTTGTCATTTAAGGAAAAAAAAGTCTTGGATCACCCAGAGTGAGCAATCTTCGGGATGATTTTTTTTGGTCTTCCCTTGAAAGCATTGCACACACTTGATGCATCAGCAGTTGCCTATCCAAGCCACATTCAGGAAAGAGAACTAGACAACCTGTGCATTGCTTGCAAATTTTCTAATAATTTATTTATGTGGAAAACGACCACAGAATGGTTCATTCAGAAGGTTAACATTTTGCAGCTGTTTTAGGGTCCACATGTAAAATTATCTATTTTTTTCTTTACAGTTCATTGATTTTCTGAATCCCAAGTTCAGAAAGACCAAGCTTGATTTCAAACATTTGCTGCTCCCATTTATAGTGTTTTTACATGGTGATTTGAGTTAGGACTGCAAAACATAGATAAATCTTTAATAAGCTATGAACGTCACAGGAAATCATTTGTGCTATGCCTTTCTCGGGCAGGCAATCAGCATAACCAGCCAAACTAACTTTTCCTTGCCTGTGATTTGAGATACTACTTTTTATCCCCAATTTTTCATGTTTAAAAATCAGCTGGAGCTCTAGATGCTCGGCATTTTAGAAAAACAATTTTTAACTCTAATTGAGCATGGAAAAATTAGCATTTACTCCTCACTACACTCACATCCTCTGTTCTGCTACAACAGTGCACTAGAAAAAAGGAGTTTTGCTAATTCATGGCATTCTTTATTAATATGTAAATCAGAGGAATTCATCACAGCCATGAGTAGAAAGATTTTTCATAGTCTTCCTTTTAGTCTTAGGTCGCTAATAAAAGAATGAAGCTCCAAGCTGAATTTCACTTAGTTTCATGTCTGAAGAGTTAGCATTCTGGGAGAACAGTGACAGCCAATATTCAGCATTTTTAAACAGCAAAACTGCTGCAAGCTGGTTTAGACCTGTCCCTGTACCTCACAGCTGTATCATTTGTGCAGCACACAGCCTCACAGAACTGCCTGGAATTCAGGAGTGTGATTGGACCATGCATCTCTAGGATTATTCAATTCACTGGAACTTCTCAAAACCTTCTCTATCATAACATTTAGACCCCATCCGGCACCTCAGTCTTGGTTTCCCTTCTGGCAAATTTACATACAATGAAAATAGGACAGGAATCTTGCAAAAAGGGAAGGATTACAATGCTCCCTCAATGACAGTATGATTTGCTTTATGTCATAATATGAAGCAATTGAAATTCTCTCCAAAACCACCACAGAGGCCTCTGTCTACATGCAACCCAACCAAACAAAAAACCCCAAACCTGTACTGACCAGTCTCCTCCTCTGGCTCACAAACATCCTCCAGATATTTTTGTACCTCTAGCCTCAGCACAGATTTTTTTTCTTTTCTACTACTTTCTACTACCAGCATGGTCATAACACTCATGCCATTTCATCCTTTTTACTGTGGGGTCCTCTTTTTTCCCATTCTACTATCCACATTCTTCTTGTTTATCCCTTCCTTTAGTGTTGTGGCAATTCTGACTCTCTCTGGGACTCCACACTGGGCTGAGAGCCAGCACAGGCCAGATCCATTCAAGAGGCTGTTTTCTCACGAGCTGTCAGTTTGCCTGTACCTCAGAACAGCCAAAGGATAAAGTGTTAAGAAGGCTGTGATGCATGGCAGAGAAGTGAGAAGAATATGAAAGACTGACTTTTGTGACTAACATTCATCTTAGCTAACATCAAACATTCCAAAGCCCTGACATTTACATATGAGCTAGTCACCCTAGAGTCTTTATAGTCAGGTACATTCAAGACTTGCTCAGCTGTGGGTATCTAAATTAGGAGAAATTAATTCAATTCTTCACTTCTGGTTCAAATTGCATCTTCTGTATCAGCATCCACTACATCCACTTCACTGATGCCAATACTATTTTTCAATACCTACATTCTTAAAAATAACACAAGCCATAACATGAAAAAGTATGCCAGAGTACAGGTTTGTCTTCCAAAGTACTTCAGGATCCTTTCTGCCTGTTAACTGCAAGTAGAGATAGAATCTGTAATTTGTTTGGTATTCACTGTTATTCAGGAACCCTGAGGGACAGAACAAACACACTGACTAATTTCTACCATGGAGAAGCTGAGCTCTCCTATGGCTTTAGAGAGAAAGAACCCCAGCAATAATTCCTGTCCTTCTGTGCAGAGAGAAGAGAATATGTAACCTGTTTGAATGTTGTCTGATCATAATACCCACCAAAAAAAAAAAAATCTTGGCAGGAAGTAAAATATATAAACTTTCATACAACTGAGATCTCAAAGAATTCTGAGGAGAAGGAAAACACTGGCTCCAAGCAGAAAAAGGGGAAAGAACTGGAGGTAACTGGCCTCATAAGAGAAAAATCCTTCCCCTTCCTTAGCACAGACTACCTAGAGTTCACAGAGTAAGAGACTTCAGAGAGTAAGAACTCTCTTCCTACGCAACTTGTAAACAGGTCAGCAAGGGGCCTGGCATAGTCCTGCAGTCTGCAGTCAGCAGGGAGTTGATCTGCTGGGTCACTGTCAAGAGAAATCCACGTCTCTGAATATGGAAAAACAGGGCAGTTGGGTGAGAGACACAGCTTTAGGCTTCTTTATGTTATTGTGGTCCAATAGGCCTACGCAGGGTTTTGTTGTTGGTTTGAGGTTTCTTCCATTTGTCTAACAGTGACTTTGTTGTTTTGAATAGACTGTCCTGTGTTGTAGCAAGCAACTGCTTTAGGCAGAACCCTGTACCAATGTCTGTGTCCAACAATGCTCCAAGCTCAGCTGGCAACAATCGAGAAACTGTAAGAGCCACAGCAAACGAGATCAAGGTCTCCACTTCAACTTCTCTTTGAAACAGAGAGGCAAAACTTGTAATCAGTGAGTATCAGCCTAGGAAAACTACGAAAATAAAAGGTAAACAGAATAAAGGCACACATTATATCTATATATGCATAATATGCTCTTACTTAATATCTTTGAGTATTGAGCCACAGTATCAGATTCATTAAAAATGGGGCTGCAGGTGGCAATCCAATCATGTATTTTTTGCCCTTCACACAAAGAATTTTGCATGGAGGGAACTGCTGAAATGGAGATACCAGAGCACTATTGAGATGATGTAGAAATCTTTGCAGATGTGCAATTTTCATCTAAAATAAATTCTACTGCAGTGTCCTAAACTGCTTCAGCTCAAAATTAGCCAAAATAAAACTTATTTTTAAGTATTCTTCCCAGTTGCAAGGGCAGACGCAGCCCTGACGTATGACTGGAGGAGGATTCTTCACCACTCAGCTGTGCCCACAGGACCTGCACCAGCAAAGAGTGTTGCACCCACCAATGGTAATGAGCAAGAGGAAGACAGAACTAAGAGATCTTCAGTCTCTTAGTAAATCAACACTTTGTGTAAAATAGGCCTAATGCATTGCTCCATTCTGGACACTAGTGCACATCTCCAAAATGACTACTGTGGGGTAAAGTAGGTTCATAAAATAAAGCCACATGCCAACATGTTTCAGTCTTCTTAGCTGGGCAGTTTGAAGACATGATACAAATATATAGTGGTGACACCTTTCCCTTCAACCACTGGTCCTGTGATCTGCAGTAGTAACTCAACAACCATATTGCTCCATCATTAGCAAAATGCCTGAAGCTAAGGTTGGCTCTGATTCTTTCCAACAGCTTTTCCAGGTTTGTTTGTTTTTCCTAATTGCTTTGCTTCCCATCATTTTTTACCTAGGTCTTTATTCTTGCCTTGAGAATGCCTTCTTTACAAAGAGCCTCACAGCCACTTCCCCTAATGCCAGGCCCAAATGTAGACTGCTGCTCTCTGCAAGGTTTGATTTTATGTTATTTTATGCTTTCAGAACTGTTCTTAGCTACATACTGAGAAAAATTTTCAAAGGGGGGGGGGATGGCGCAGATTGTCCGCAAGTGTAAATTATCCTAGAGGTTTGGCGGGGTTTTGTTGTTTGTTTGGGGTTTTTTTCTGTTATGTTTAAAAATCTTACCAGAGGAACAGGGATTTCTATCCCTGGCTAGAAATCTTCCTTAGGTTCATTCACTCTTGAAAGAGCGAGAGCAGCTCTGCTTAGTAGAACTAATTAATCATAATTGTAATAAAACATTTATTCCACTTCAGAATATCTGACTGCATTGTGGTTTAGGAGCTAACAAAAACAGGCATCATGATTAAAAAGTAGGTGTAGGCAGTGATACGTAATAATGCTACGACCAAACGCTGCAGATGAGATTTTACAACAGCAGTTTCACTGGTTAACATGAAACAATAGTGCTCGGTCAGGAAACTACTGCAATAATCCTGCAGCTTTTACATGTCAATATTTAGGGCATTACTACAGCAGGCTGTGTTACTACAGCAGGCTGTGGTACTACAGCATTGCAGGAGTTGTGAAATGTGTCTCCGTCGTTCATAATTACCTCGGCCCTGCGAGAGACGTGAAAAACTGCAGACGAGCAGGCTCGCCCTCCCTCGGGCTGGGCTGCTGCGGGGCGGGCAGCGGGGCGCTCCGGAGGCGGCCGAGGGCAGGGGCCGGGCGGGGCGGGCTGTGCCCGCAATGCAGCACCGCCTCGCCGGGAGCCG
>VYZP01077380.1:7386-52872 GCA_013400635.1 Hypocryptadius cinnamomeus | reverse complement strand
TTACATTAATTTTAACCAAAGATAGGCATTGGTTTGACTTTGCTTGCTTTTCTGAACCATTAGGTCCTCTTCTTTGAACTAACTTCTGTGTGTATTTTTAGGACATGCTTCTAACATGGCTGACAGTTGACAGGATGAGGTGAACAGAAGTAGTTACTGTGCATTTTCTTTTTTCCTCATGACAGTCAATGTAAAGCAGAGTTGAGAGAAGGTTACAATATACAAAACAGCTGCACAGTAAAATGGTTTTGCTGCTAGTTAACATACTGAGGGTTTTATTACAAATGAAGTTGTAATGAAGATGGTTATTGTCAAAGTGCAAGGCACATATTTTATAATGGTATTCTACTCTTAAAATTCAGTTTTGTATTATATTGAGTATGGTAGATATTGTTCCTGTTGTCTCCTGAATTTTGTTGTGGTAAAATGAAACATGCTCCATTTTTACTGAAAAAATATCACATACTTATTGATTTAAAATTAGTCTTTGTTGTCAGATACTTAGTTTGTTCTTAAAAACTAGGGTTTTTTAAAAATAAACTATTTTTATGGATAATCTGATTGCCTAATAGTTTTAAGGGACCTATTTAATACCAAAGGTAATGCCACCCAGAAATGAACTTGGAATATGACATTGGCACTTTCCTGGAGTGCCTGAATGGTCAGGAGGTACCTGGAGTCAATCAAGCAGAACTGAACCAGTGGTAGTTGTCTGTGTCACCAAGTTAAAGGGTGAGGCACACCTAGCAGTTTCCAAAAGAAATGAGAAAAGGAAAGCAACAACAGGAATAGCATTGAGGTTTAGTCAACAGACATAGAGTAGCTCTGAGTCCTAGCTCATGTTCCTGAAGAAAAGCACAAAGGCTTGCATTTACTGATGTGTCCGCTATACCTGGCCTGTGAACTAACAAAAAACTCAGTGTGCTGTCAATCCTGTAAACCTTCCAAAGCACAAAATAGTCACCAAGCTACTTTTGGGGTTTCTAGTCATAGTTCAGTGATATTTTGGAGGGTGGAAAGGACTGATTTGGAGGATAATGAGAAGATATTAAGTATGTTTTACAGATTTTTATAGCTATTTTTTTAGCAAATGACATTGCTGTCCTTGATGTGAGACCATTGATTAGTAAGAAGTGATTATTTTACTTGTGCAGTATAAAACAGAGAATAAAAAAATCCGAATTGTCTTGATTTCCCTTTCCAGGATAGTGGCTAACTAAACTGGAAAGTAATAGGTCAATGTAATTATTTAGCTGGCTGAAAGATTTCACACAAAATACTTACTGATCATATTTTTTTCTCAAATAGAAGCTTCTTAGCACAAACATGACACAATGCATCATTTTTTCCCTTATTGCAGACTTAACTATTGAAAGGAAAGTATTTTGCATTTTTTTTTAATTAATGCAAAGCCTGAATTGTTGGGTGTTCCAGGCTACTGAATAGATGATATAGAGTTACTCTCAATGGATTTTTTGGGGGTGGGGGCCTAAGTGTCCTTATATAAGCTGTGATCCAAGTTAAAAGAAAGGAGCCTATGGTGAGCAGTAATAATGTTCTAATGCTTCCTTGCATTTGATCAGTAGTTACCAGTTTTTAATACAGCAGCCCTCACAGTATTAGGAGCTCATAGAACATATTGTGATCTTAAGTTGCTAATTTGTTATAAAATATAAAATGTTTTAAGCTTTTTGTCAAAAGTGATAACATCCTATTACAAATAAACCTTTTTGTGGTTGTAAAATTTAGCTTATAAATCATTCAAATTGAAGTGAAAAAAACACAGGTCATTGTTAATGACAGTCTATCCTACTCTTACGAATATATGTATTTTTGTAAAGGAAGAGCACTTGTAGATATTTAATCAGTCCAATATCTATCTATGTTAATGTTTTGGAAAAAAAGAAGAAAACAAAATGCTGCTTAGAGAATCACTTAAATATTTTTTCTTTTTTGTGCTCAAATGCAATTTCTGTTGATTTATGGAATGTTTATTCTGTGTGAAGCTGTATAGTTAGTACAGCTGGGCTAAATGCATTTCTCACCTTAATCAATTGTATCTGACTATGATAATATATTGTGTCCAATCAGAAAGCAATTGCAAAACACAGGCTTGTGGTGCTGTTTTTCATCTTTGATATTAGTTTCATCCTGCCTTATAACTTTTCTACTTCATAATAAGTATAAAAAGTCCTAACCATTTTTTGTGATGCATGTGTTTCAATGGACATTTCAGGGTATATCTGGTTATTTAGTTGAATCTTATTATGTTACTAACATTTTTATAAAATGACAGAATTTTGCATATAGTATTTAATAAACAGTCCCCTGGATGAAAAAGTATATGAGATTAGTCAAGTTTAATACTTACCTTCCTTCAAAGGAAACTATTGCTGGGTACATGCATAGAATGTGAGTGCATCACTAAAGTTTCTGAGAATTTGTGCTAATACTATTTGTTAAATTCAGAATGATTCACTTCTTGTAATCTTTTGCAGCTGTTTGAAACTTCACTTTCAACTGTATTGTGATTCATCATGATGCATTAACACAGTTTCAGGGAAGAAAAAAATACAGTAAAGAATTTTATTAAAGTATAGTAAAGAGTGGCAACCATATTTGTTTGTGTACGTATTAGTACACAAACAAATCCAAAATCTCTTTACTTATTTCAGTGGGATTCTACAATTATCCTTGTAGCTGAGACTTGAAATGAGCCAGGCTTCCCACTTCCTCACTTAATTTCCTTTCATGGATGACTAATATTGTTTGAATTTACTCTTATTATATTAACCTTCTCATAAGTAAGTTTTGCAATAATGAGTGTATACACTAGCAGTAGAATTCATTGGTGGGAACTCAACTGAGTAAATACTTGTGTCCTTGACAAACTGGGGGAGAATTTGACTCAGATTATGAACACTTGAAATGGCATTCTCTCATTTATGTTCATGCATTGCAAAGATCTGCAGTTGATCAGGATTTGATATGTTTTATTACATGAACATTGTCCATTTTTATAATTTTTGTTAAGAGCTAACTTCTGTAGTAATTCATTAGGATCAACATCTCAGGGTCCACAAAATAGCAGTTTAAAATCCATTTGATCTGAGTGCAATACCAGTACTGCAGGCTTGTGTCTTTTGAAGAACCAAATATGTTGTGTTTTGAAGTACTTTTAAAAAGCACTGTAAATTGCTCCCTGTTCTACCAAAGGAATGTGAGGATTTTTTAATCTTGAATCTGAGTGTGGCCCTAGAAAAAGTGAGACACTTCTAGCTGAGTCAGCACTAGTGATCAATTTTCCATTTAGGGACAGGAAGTGCTGGTACTTGGGGTTTTTTGGCAAAACCTTGTGGTCATGCCTCTTGATGTAGAGTGAAGCCTGTTCAAATCTGCATCAACATTTGTAAGCAAGATTTATTTTGAAACAACAGCTCATGCAAAGCCTGAGAAAGGGCCTCTAGAACTTGTGTATAAATGTGTCAGATATGTAATGATATTTCTAATAGTGAACTACCTGTATGGCTCAGTACTGGTGATGTTAAATTGTGTGTTTCATGCTAATGTCAAGGTTTACAGCACCTTTATAATGGTTGATAACAAATGACAGTTTGGCCTGACCTGTATGCTGCAAGATGCCTCTAGCCCAGTTGGATTAATTTTATGAAAAATCTAGATGAGCAAGAAGTATAACTAATCTGCTTACTAGCACTGAATTGCTCCTTTCTCAAAGCAATAAATATATTCATGTTGTAACATCTGTTGTGCAGCCTACAATACGAGTTGTTTTGTTGCATTGTTTCTATATAATTTATTTTGTGCAATAAAAAAATCTCTGGTTTTATCTGACTTCTTTCTAGTTTGTAATAATATTTGAATTAAAATATTTACTAGCTTTTTATCTTAATCATGCAAGTGTAGTGTCAACTCACAGAAGTGTGAGTAGAAAACAGACTGCAGTATATATATATTCATTATAGAAAAAACAGAAGGTACTCACATGGCCTGATTTCATCCTAGTTAATGTCATAGAGTGCTACCATTAATTTTCACGGGTGCAGAGTTCTGCCTAACACTAAAGTTGCCTGGACTTGGTACCCCATTTGTAAAATATAACCAGGTGGGTTACAGTGTGACTGTGTGCTTGACGCTTTTTTTAAAAAAGAAAAGAAAGAAAAAAAGACAACAAAAGCAATCCCATAGAGATTCTGCAACTTTTTTTTTAACCTAATTTCACTGCTTTTTGTTCTCTCCCTTTTTGATGTTTTTCTGAGTTAATATGGTTTCAATAGTATTTATTATTCTGTGCACTTACCTTTATTATGTCGTTGAGTTGTTTTAACTCTAAGGTAGTGCAAAATAAATGTGCATGCAAATTGGAAGGTAGAGAATATCCTTATAAGTGAGCCCTTGGTGTGAAGTAGCATTACTCACACGATATACTGAATTACTGCAAAGAAAAACAACGGAGGGAGCCCTGTTATTCAAGAGAACTTGTATCTTTTTGTCTGAGATGCTCCTACAAAACCTGCAGTACCACCTCTGAGCTGTGCTGTGAGATGTGGCTCAGATTTGAAAATAAAATTGGAAATAAAAAAATGGATTGCTGATTGAACTAAAATGATCTGAGACAAAGTACATTTTGTATCTTCATGTAAAATCCTTCTACATGTTAGCAGGAAAAAACCAATTGCTTGTGAGTACAACATGTGAAATGCAGCCCATTGCAATACATGCATATGGTTCAATAGGATTTGTTAGCTATGTTGCAATTGGCTGTTAACAGGCTGAGAGCAGCCGTGGCACTGCTGGCTGCTCTGTAACCTGTGCAGGTGAAGCAGTGCAGCCTCAGTGGATTTCTGTGGACCTTTTTCACATGGGATATTTGACCTCCAGATTTGTCACAGGTCATAAACTTACTTTCCCTTCTTCTAAAAATGTTCCTGAGATTTAAGGTCACTCAGTGAAAAAAACTCCAAACTTTACATAATGCTTCTACATAATGTCATTACATTTTTTATTGAACAGAAATTTAATTGTATATAAGTGCAAAATTCTGCTCCTAGCTCCTAAATAGGGAACTTTTCCTCAAGCAAGATTTCCATTTAAAATGCAGTGATTAAATTATTCTAAATAATTACTTTGTTTCAGGGAGCTAAAAAGAGAACCATTGTGGGGGAAAAAAACCCCCATGCATAAGAATAGTAACAAATGCCTGGTAAGTCATAAAGCTGGATTATGTTTTATAGAAGAGGAAGTTAGGTGGTATACAAACAGCTGTTTACATCAAGGGTGTAGCACATGAATTTCCCTGTTGGAACTGTGATTCACATTGCTTTCTACCCTAATTATTTTCTCCTCTTTTATTCTAGAGGAGAATATGCAATGCAGTGTCATTATAGGCAAGAGTAATGTTTTTCAGAAGAAAAGTGCTTTCGTAATTTAGGTTTCATTAAAGCAACAGAAATTTGCTGGCAGTATGTAATATGAGCACCTTGTTCCAGTGGCACACTTCCAACATCTTCATTTGGAAAGAAGACTGCTGCATTCACAATTCATAAAAGCATTGGCATCTATCCCATTAAACTCACACAGGAAAATAAAACATTCTTATATGCAAAAACACCCTATCTTTTCTAAGCTATTTATAGGTAATGTTCTGTCCTTTCCTGTTGTACACAAATAATGACAGTAAGTGCACTTTTATATATGGAAAATAATTACAAAAAGGAACTTAAGAAAAGCTTTACTTAAAACCAGTTTTGGAGACACTTTAAAAGCCTTGGATTTAATGTCATCCTTTTGCACATGTATGTGTCCCATGCCCCAAAGACTTCCAGTTCTGCTGCCTACAGGCTGCCTCTACGGATTTGTGTCCTAGTACATCTCCAGAACCAGCAGAACTTGTTACTAGCCAGTATTCCTCCTTTAATCTCTCTGTCCATGTCCTTCTCAAAGTAGTGTGATTTTGTCTTGACTAGTTTCTAAAATGTGTTTTATTCCCTACAACCTGCTAGAAGTGATGCAGATGTAGAGAGAGTGCTCTGTGTGCTCTTCGTGTCCTTATGCTGCACCCAACATCAGGAGTTCCAAACATCCTGAATAGTGACCTCAGGAAAGTTCACTGCTGCTCCTGTGCTTTGCTAGTTTATGATGTTGGATTTGTAAAGCACCTTAGTACTCACAAAGAACTCATGGAGTATTTGATACTGTAATAGGGAAAGAGAAACAGATAGGGCTGCCAATGCTGTTTGCCCTTGGAAGCAAACAGCATCCAGAATAGAAGCTGCACCTCTCTGAGTACTGCCCTCATCTGCAGAGTGGATTGCTTTATAAAGCTAAACTGCAATTACAACAACTTCTTCCAGACCCTTTCTCTTTCTCCAGGTGTTGAGCTCAGATTGTTACTGTAGGTACTCAGTGTGTGGTGACTGGGATGGGGCTGGCCCAGCCTCATCCCCAGTGGGTGCAGCTGTGAGCAGCAGGTGAGCAGCACTGACAGCAATGAGCCATGGAGTGCCCAGGGGCACTGACCAACCACCACAGGGAACAGAGGGCACACAGGTGCAGTGCATCAATGTGAGGGTACGAAAGGTTGGGCTGAAGAACAAGATGGGCAGACAGATGCTTGCAGCCTTCTGAAGTGCTAAGGTGTCACTCTGTATGGGTTGAAGCCTTCTGAACTTGCATGATGATACTCTGTGTATGGTGGCCATCTCAGCTGTGACGTGTGCTGTGACAGGTATTCTCTGGTAATCCAAATCCCTGTAACAAGAAAATGGCATGGGTCTGTACTGCTGAAGAGTTGTGTAACTTGCAGCAGTCAGCCTACCCCTGTTTCTGTGTTCTGCTGATTGCCAGAATCTTTCTTAGACTAAAAAGGTGCTTCTAGAGTACCTTATAAATAAGCAAAAAAAAAAAAAATTACTTTTTTTTTTGAGGTAAGCAATAGGCAACTTGAGTTTAAATTGTTATTTGGAAAAAATACTATAAAAGAGCTCTCTGGCTAATACTTTGAGTGGATGAATGTGCATGTTCAAAGCATAACCCATGTAATTTAACTTTTTTTAAAAAATTTATTCAGAGACATAAAAAATCAGAAATGTCTGCTAATCAAATTTTTTTTCATATAAAAATAAATACATAAATTATGCTAGTATAGCTTATTTTAAAAAGTGATACTATGAAGGAAAAAATCTGCACTGTTGCTTTTGACCCAGAGCTGCTATAGTTTAATTTTCTATACTTGCTATAAAAACAAGGTGTTATGTGACATCATAATGACAGCATGAAACCAAACATGTGTTATGTAGATGCCTGATCCTATAAAGGCTTGTGCTGAAAGAATACTCACATGTGTAACATGCAAGACACGTACATGGGTTTTTAGTCTTGTGGAAATACAAACTGGCCTGCTGGTAGCATGCTCTCCATTTGTTTTACAGCTTGTATTTAAAACAAGAAAATCACTTGGAAAATAGATGCCTAGCATTTCAAAGGAGCCCAAAGTGCTTTGTAGGTTATGTATTTAAAACATACACATGAGGAGTGACTTTGCCATGGCAACGCGGCCATAGGTAAAAGTAGACTAGAGCAACTCATCCCAATAAAGTAATTCAAGTGCAAGAGAAGTGTTCAAGGTAACAGTAATGTGAAATCAGATTTCACACCTAAATCTATTCAGGTCTGTTCCCTGACTTCGGAGAAAAGTGCCAGTAAATCTTTTCAGTGACTGCACAGTGAGCTGCCCACCATCTGCATTCAGCCCCAAACACTGATTTCTGCCTGCAGTTCCAACTCTGGCAAGACTCTTCTGTGGCAAACAAATTCCCAGGTAAAAAAATCAGAGTAAAATGCTTTATCTCCATGAGCCTTAATATAGTCTCAATTCCCATCATGGGGAAACTACAATAACCACTGCTTAAAGAAGCTGACAAGAAGCTAAATTATTCTGAGTTCCTTGTAATATCTTCTAGATTTTGAGAAGGAGGTGGATGTGATAGGAGAACCTACTTCCTAAGAGAGAGGGCTGTACACAAATTTTCTTTATCCTGATGTCATCAACTGCTAGTCACAAGAGGAGGCTGGCTAAAACCAGATTTGAATAGCCCTAGGAAATTCAGTCTTCAGCTGTGATAGTTCTTATCTCTCAATTGCACAACAGTAGGTGAGGACAAGAATTGCCAGAGATGTAACATCACAGAGAGCACCATGTGGAGGAGATTGCTCAGCACACCAACACAAGGGTGTGCCAGGCAGCCATGGAGCAGCCATGGAGCAGGAGTGAGCCACCCAGCTGGGCACAAGCTCCACAGCTGCATTGGTGCAGGACTGCTTGAGCTATTTGTAGCTCTGTGCAAGGAAACTGGCAGCACAGAGGCAGTGGCTGTGGGCTTTGAATCCTTGTAGAGCTCAGGTCACTGCCAGCCAGACTGCCTGTAGCCCACACTTTGGTGTAGACAAGGTGTCTGTCCATGGGTTATACAGAATACACTGTATGGGACCTTTCACCAATAAACATTTTTAATACCACCCATATTCTTAACTGCTGGCAGGTTAAAGTACATAGTCAGCAGATGAACTGTGTTTTCTAAATGTCCTCACATTTTGCTACTGGGAAGTGTAGACTTAGTTTCAGCTGCTGTTTGCAGCCTGACATTAAGAGCTGGAAATGAGTAGAAGAGCATCCCTGAGCCTTCCTATAGGACTGCAGGCAGAAGTTCTGACAGAAAACAGGAGACTTGTTGGTGTGGCCATCAGCTTGAGACTGAGGCTGTGGATTCACAGATTTCTTGTTGCTAAGCTCTTTGGCAGCAAAGGTCATGGGGAGGGAAAAACACCTGTTGTGCAGCAGCTGTATCATCTGCTCTGCTTTTATTTGCCCACAAGGAACCACTGGAATAAGAATAGTGATAAGGAATATACTGTGGTAAGGAGTGCACAGTTGTGAATATAAATCAAAGGTTTCTACAGGAAAGTAAACACTAGACAGCGCTTCATACTATTAATAGCTTCTAAGAAAAGATAGAATGTCCCAAAAGCAAAAGCATCATGGGTTGTCACCTGCTTCTCAGAGAACTCATCCAAATGTAGTCCTCAGAGATTATTATTTCCATTGACTCTGTAAGTCAAAAGTATTTTCTTCCACTTCAGCACAGGATCAATTATAATATCTCTAAAAGCCTACAGGTACAAGCACTTCTAGTGCAGCAGACCACAAGGCACATGTACATTTTTAATTTGAGGACCCAAAGCTGAACTGAATCCCTCTCTCTTCATGCATCAGTAATATTTAGAATGATGATCAATGAATGCTGCATAAAGAATGCTTAAAATGGCAGTGATCCTTTCCAAGCAACACTATAGGAGGTTCCACTTATGTCTCTACAAAATTCACATTTATAATATATGCTAATATACTAACAGTATAGCATTAATAGCATTATTAATATATGCTTATATATAGCCTTTATAGCAAGTAGTTATGTAGAAAAACAAGGGTAAATTGACCTGGTGCTTTGCTGCCAGCAATAAGCAGAAGAGTTACTCATTTTCTGGAGCTGTAGGTATGAATGTGCTGGACCCCCACATTTTAAGTTCATTATATATGGTATGTGTCACAGATGTCTGTTTAAATCACAGAAAGATCATCTTTTAGCATCAATTCGGCTGAAGGAGCCCATGGGCTGCTGAAGGCATAAGCTTTGATTTTCCCAGGCAGCAGTGACTGTTGTGCTTGCTCTCCACACCAGAAGTCCCATGGAAGAAGCCAGCTGCATTGTGTTAAACTGCTTCCATCCTTTCAGGTTGGATCTCCTATCAAGTCAGGCACTGACTTAGCAGATTTTCTTAGAGAAGATTTTCCTCTGTTTGTCATTAACCTGCCTTTGTCCTTTTAACAGCAACAGCTCTGCTTGAAATTACAGTGGTTAATTTCTTTGCAAGCAGCTCTCCCAGTGCCCGTTGTGTCAGCAGGATGGAAATTGCTGCTAAACCAGCAGCACAGGTACGTGCAGTGTAAGGTCTGAATGCAAAGTTCTCCTAGTACTCAACCCCTTCCTTATTAGCACAACATCAAAGCATGGGACATCCTCCCCCAGTAGCCCAACTCTGGAAAATGCCCATCCCACCTGCGTGGGGTGGCACAAACTCACAGGAAGGTGCCTGGGGCATCTGCAGCATCCCTACACTGGATCATGGGGCAAGGTGATTTGCCTCCCCATCAGAAGTTTCCTGGTACATAAACTTGGGAAGATGGGCTAATTTTGTCTCTTCACTGGTGCCACCTGTAACATAAACAGTGCCAGCTGGGCCCATGGTAGTGAGGCCCTTGGTGCTGCAGAGACAGGAAGGTTGTTCTGGGTATGTGAGCAGAGCTGTTCTGTAAGTGCCCTGAGTGGCAGTACTCTGTTAAGAATGCATTATATTAATCTAAAATCCTGCTAAATAGTAAGTAGTTAAATCAGTTTCTCCTTTCATTCTCTCTCCAGTAATTATTCAGTGTTTCTCTCTTGGTTTTAGTTCATATCATAGACTTAGACTTGATGGTCCCAGTTCCTTCACCTTTCATACATTATGATTTGCATACTGCCAGGAGAAATGCTCCACACTGATACTGCATTTCTGACTAATTTCTGAAGCATGTTTCTCCATGAAATCCTCTTCTCCTTAACTGGGTGTTTTGGGTTTTTTTGCCTCCCTGAGCCTTCTGCCTCTGTGGAGACCTGCTTCAGCTGCTAATAAATTGTCTTGATATATTCCTGAGAGCATCTGTATTTTTTGGTTTTTTCTTAAACATTAAATTGAAGCCTTAATTTTTCTATTTTCTTCCAAACTTTATCTAAGACCAGCTAATGCACTCACTAAATCTGTGCCCCTTCTACCCAAGTGTGATTCACACAGAAATTTAAACTGGGGCCCACTTCTGCACTGCCTTTGCCAACATGTTTATATCAGGGATATTGCACATCCTTGTGTACAAGAACCTAATTCTGAACTTTCTCAATTGAAGTCTGGACTTTCTGTGAACATCAAGTGCATATAAAGCAGAGTAGATTAGATCCCAAGGTACCCTTTTTAATATATACAATGCTGAATTTCATTTTTCTTATTCAAAACAGAAGAGAAGCAAAGCGGGTGCTGTTGTGTATTTCATTCCTGTGATCAATGCTATCATCACTTCCCACAGGTTTGCAAAAACAGACCCTTCTTAAGTGGTTTTGAGGGTCTCCCCAGGAATATCCACATGCTGCAGGGTCTTCTCAAGCTCTCCAGGTGAGTGTCTTTGTTTCCAGTGCAGATCTCCTCCTGGGATGAAAGTAGGCATGGGACTGGTTCCTTCTGTCCCACTGGGGCAGTTTTAGAATGATGGTGATCAGTGCTGTGCACACCATTGGGCTTTATCGTTAATTGAACTTAATCTCAACTTTGAATTTGTTTCAACACGAAAACAGTATTTATCATAGAAGTGGGTTGAGTCTAAACATAGCAAGAATGGACCAGAGCTCATCACTGCTCTTTATTAATCTTTCAGTCAGCTAATTAAAGAAGCAGAACACGTTCTTGCTCTTTGCAGTGATTCCTAGTACAGACAAAGTATTAATTTCAACTTTAGCTGCAGGAGGACATTGGCAAGAGATGTTTGGATCTGAGTAGGTTTCCAGTTTTGTTTTACTCTGTTTCTTAACATCTGCTGAGGTGGGTGGCTGCTTCAGGGGGAGGGAAAATTAACTTTATTGATTGAGTAATTTCCTTTATGAGGGCTCTGAAGGGGATGGCTGCCTGCAGAAATAATATTTGTTAAATGGCCATATTTGGAAAATGAGTCAGTGAGAAAATAGCATGCAAAATCACCAGCTTATCTCCAGCAAGGAAAGAACAGAAATGTGCTAAGAAAGGAAGATAGATGCTGACTTGGAGATGACAAGATAAAATTACCCTAATAGGATTTTTTGAAAATTATTAACTAAGAAAAATATATTAAGAAAATGTTGGAACTGGCCGTTCCAAATGCTAAAACTTTTTAAATTAGAAAATTTGCACAGAAATAACTGCCCACCTACAAAATATGTTTAGTTCATGTTAATGCTGCATTTGCAGGGTTTCACAGCTCTATCCTTTACCTACCTTCACCTGCTTTTTCTAAAAAAAAAAACAAAAAAAACAAAACCTGAAAGAGGACACAATGATGTATTCAAGACATTAACAATAAAGAAAGGGAAAAGAAACGTCTTTTTGTTGTATGAACTACTTCAGCATACTACTGAAGGATGGCAAGACCCTGAAAACTTAAAATACCTCCCAGGCAAATCCTTAGGTTTCAGAGACCCAGGCAGCAGCCCATGTAACTAGCTACAGCTACTGTCTCTTTAGCAGCTTTGTCACTGCTGACCTCTCTCATTTACTGTGAGTCTTTGTAAGAGAACATTTTCCACACTCTTTTGTCCTGACAGCTTACTCTTTAAACCCAGGAGCAGACTGAAATAGTTTCTACTTTCTACCAGTTCGTGGGTGTCTTGGGTCTCATTTGCTCTTGAGTTCCTGAAGAGATGCCGTGGCCTCACTTGGCTTTTATGATTCTGTGGGCTTGGAGTGCCTGCTAGGGAAATGGTAATGCTTGTTATTTGGAAATCTTGGGGAAGGGGAAAGGAGACCAGCAGCAAATTGTTGTGAAGTTAAATTATTGCTTTTGTCCTTAGCCTTGAGACTGGAGTGGGAAGTGGTAGATGAAACAATATGAAATCTGATATTTACTAAGTAAGCTTTTAAAACTCACACATTAGCCTGGGAGGCTGCCCGTGGAACAGAATAACTCTGCACTGATGCAACTGAAATGCTCCCTGCCAGTGCTAAGCCCAAACCAGCTCAGCACCAGAGGCGTGTGCAGGGAAACGCTGGGGCTGAGCAGCCGCCGTGGGAGCCACTGTGCTCAGACTGACACACCCCAGCAGCCCCCTAGGGGATCCCAGCAGCCCCCAAGAGGATCCCAGCAGCTGGGAAACGCTTGGAGGGCCTGGGTTGGAAGGTATTAAAGGCTTACAGCAGTGGGACTTGTTCTCACTGCAAATCCCTGCCCACCACTCCTCTAGCACGGGTAATAAAGCATGCACAAGGAAAGCCAGCGCTGAGTGTCTGGGGCTTTGCAAAGCAGATACACAGCACCAGCAGGGACTGCGTGGTTTGGCAGAGCCCCATGGCAGCACCTGCCCTTCCCTTCCCTCTTCATGGGCACTGCCTCTTCCTTTCCATGCCTGTGCTCCTTTCCATGAAATTCCCAGGTCTCATCAGTGACAATGAGTGTTTCCTAGCCCACCTGAAAATTCTTCTCTCTGGAGTGGCTTTGCTGTATGATTTTTCAGAGACATAAGTTCCTGTGCTCAGCACTGGGTGAGTCTGCATCTCCAATCCTGTATTTAGTTTTGGCCCCTCACTGCAAGAAAGGCTTTGAGGTGCTGGGGTGTGTACAAAGAAGTGCAACGAAGCTGGTGAAGGGTTTGGAGCAGCTTGGAGAGCTGGATGTTGCTAGCCTGGAGAAAAGGTGGCTCAGGGGAAACCTTACTGCTCTCTACAACTGCTTGAAAGGAGATTATGGCAAGGTATGGATCAGCCTCTTCTCCCAGGCAACTAGTGACAGGATTCAAGTTACACCAGGGGATGTTTAGATTGGATATTAGGAAACATTTCTCCATGGAAAGCGTTGGCAAGCATTGGAACAGACTGACCAGGGAAGCATTTGAGTCACTGTCCCTGGAGGTATTTGAGAAGTGTAGATGTGGCACTTGGGGACATAGTTTAGTGGTAGACTTGGCAGTGTTAGGATAACTGCTGGATTTGATGATCTTAAAGGTCCTTTCCAACCTAAACAATTCTATGATTCAGATTCCAAATGTTCTTATAGGGAATCAGTTGATCAGAGCAGTATTGAAATACAGTGCTGTAAATACAACCAACAAAGGGAGGAGTGCAAGGTGTGAAACAAGCACAGAATGAGGTGTGTGATGGCCCTTCCTAAGGTTATCACAAAGACAAAACATTGAAAAAAATACAACTTCCTACAAGTCAGAAGGCACCAGTTCTGACCAATGAACATTTCAGCAATTCTTTGAAAGATAATCCTTCTAAGAATAATATTTAAACCCTCTGTTTACAGTGAGGGTTGTTTTCCTGCCCTGGATTGCGGAGTGGTTTTATCCTTACTCTCTTTGCTTTAATAGAGATGGATGTATCATTCTCATGTCCCAGAGAAATATGAATTAGGTTATTTCCCTCTAACTGAAGTGTCCTCAATATCTTAATTGGATGTACTCTAATTTGCCCTGTGAGGTTGGAGAAGAGGAACCTTCTATGCAGAAAATCCTGCCCAGTCCAGGTCATACAGAAGATCAAATAAATGAGCTGCTGAGGTTGTTCCATCAGCTCCCTTGCTCTGCCCCAGAGCCTCCATCAGCTTGCAGAAGAGAAAATAATTAAGCATTGCAATAAAAGTTTCCATAGTATTTACAGGCAGATGATCTGCTCTACTGAATGCAGTGTAACTCAATTGTTTAAAGGGACAACAGGTCCTAGTCTTCCACTGACTTTTTTCCCAGAGGCAGTACATTCAGAATTGAAAGTGTTGCTAGTGCCCCTTTTCATGCCAGCCACGTTATCTTGAGCTGCACCCTTTCCACTGGATTCTGGTTATATGTTTGGAAGCTCTTCCACTGGGAGTGTCTCAGGGAAGCCCAACAAGTGTCAGTTCTGCTCTCTATACCAAAATGGCCAACACTGATCTGCTTCGTGTTGGATTTGGTGTAAAGGGTGAGGTCAGTTATACCTGTTTGAAGTACAACATAAACAATGCTGGAATGGCTGCATTTTCTGTAGATTTACTCAGCTCTATCTGGTCTCCAACAGGGGCACAAATGACTCTTGTAGAGTGGACCACAACTGATGCCATAGGTGAGAAGCAAAATCCCATTTTTTCGAACAAACACAAGGCTTTAATGTCTTTCATCTGCATTCTGGTGTATTTGGGCTTACTCCCAGTATGATTATTAATATATATTTCTTCTTAATCAAGTGCTATTATTGAAAACTATATTAATTCAATGGCAAGCCATTAAAATGGGGGTCTGAGGAGGAGCATATGACAGAGGAGGACAGGCAAAGGAGGGTGGGTTTGTTTGTCCTGAGACAGAAGGGATTGGGAGGATCCAGCTGCATTCTTCTGCTATCAAAAGGGGTGTTAGAGAGTTGAAAGGTAATTTCAGTAAACAGAAACTTAGTTAAATAGTAAAATGCTTCGTAGGCAGAAGAACAGGGACTGCCCCTGAGGTTACACAGTACTGAGAATTACGATATACCTCTGTACTGGTAATACCTGTTCACTGCTAGAAGCAAGCCAGATTAAGCAATGTTCCTCATATATTCACTTCTCAGAATTTTGGGGGGTTTAAATGTTCTTGTGATTTCTGGACATGTACTGTGCCCTTGAAGCTGCTATCCTGACAGTGGTGGGGAGAAATAAAAAGCCTCAAGTTAGAAGCCTGAGTTTCATGGGAATTGTAAATGTCTCAATGAATTTCAGTGGTTCTTTAAGCAAGCAAAATGAGAGACTGCTCCAATGCCTCTGTGTAATCAATTTCAACATTTATGACTCAGACTATGAAACACGCAGTGCTGAATTATTCACTCTGGGCCAAGAAGAAAAATAAGACAACATCTCTTACTACATTGTGAAATATTGTTACAGGACAGCAGTGGTATGTTGAACTCCTAAAAATCCTCTTAGTGTAAACTAACTGAAAGTAGCAAACAGTCTTGGCTTTTGGACATATACAGTTTAATTTCATAGTCTTTTGGGGTTTGTTTTTAAAGCTGCTCTTTTCTTAAAGGACAGGAAAAGCTGAAGTGAAAAGACACACATTTGTTTATTGGAACAGCACGATGTAACATGATCGTTGTTATTTCTGTTGCCTTTGATCCTCGGCACACAAGACAGTGTGGCTTAAAGGTTGGGCAGGGTCACAGTCTCTCTGGCCCCTGAGCCTTTGCAGTGGATGCCTGAAGTGGTCTTCATTTGACACCTTCACAAGTAGCCTAAAACACTCAGCAAGTGATCTGTGTCCAGCTTGTGAATCTGCTGGCATTTTTTTCAGAGAGATCATGCCCTGAGACAGCCTTTTTGCACATTGACTAGCTGAAAGTAACCCAGACCTAATGTTAACATTGCTTGAAAAGAAGCTATGGNGGTGGGGGAAACCAAAAAAAAACCCCACAACTAAATCAGGTATAAGCCCATTTTACTTTTACTTATTCCTACTGGCTCAATCCAGAAAGCCTCATTATTGCCATACCAATTTTTAGGCAAAATCACTGGGTTTTTTTCTTTCCTCCCTGACATATTACATTAGCAGTCAGAAAGCCTGAGGAAAGAATCATGCAAAGTTTATGTGCTCAGCAAGAAGTTGCTTGGATGATTACATGAGTAAAATGTCCAACTACAGCTTCAGGGAAAAGCCTTGCTGAAGGAGCCTGGTCCTGGCTCTGTCCTGAGGACTCTTCCACGGTCCCTTCTTCAGGGAGTGGTCTGCAGCTTGCTGTATGTCTCAGGTGTGCACCTTTCCCATGGCAGTGAGTGGTTACTGCCCTTGCAGATAAAGCAGGAGCTTTACATTTGGTTCTCTTCTCAACTTGAGAGAATTCAAATCCACATGTCCTATTTCCAAGGCAACCACTTATCCTGGAAGAGCACCCTTCACTCCTTTTGAATGTGTTCTTCCAAATCAACATTAATTAAATCGAGAGAAAGCGTGGATACAAAGAAACAAAAAGGCTGCAGGGCTGTGGGCTACCCCTCAGGGCACTCATGAGGAAGAGGGGGGTTCTGAGCCGTGGTTCCTGCCCCCCAAGATGAGTTGTGTTTGGCACTTGAGCAGTAATGTATGCCAGCCCTTCTGGCAGCAGGGAGAGGAACCAGAACTCCCTGCTCACCCTGGAGTGTCCTGAGCATGGTGATGCTTCCCTGAACAGTACCATGGCTTCAGGTGAGATGAGGAGTGTTGCCTCATGGAGGATGAAGATGTCACCCAGTGACAGAGGCATCCTGCTCAGAATCACAGCTTTCTTGCTCACAGGCAGAAGCAGCCAAGCATCAGATTAAGTCATTGAGAGCACCCCACCTCATTCTCTGTTCTGCAGAAGACAGGACATCCATCTGCATCTCTGAGCCTTGGGAACCCACTGCCTGATGGCTGTGTTTGCTGCCCCCGGGCTGAGCCAAAGTCCTGCTTCTGGGTGTGGAATGGGTTAAAGCTGAGCATCTCTGCTAACCCTCAGCTGAGGCACTTCTGGGTGTGTAAAGTGGTGCAGCTCAGGGCACCTGGATGGGGAAGTTGAAAAAGTAGGTATCTGTCAAACTGAGTTTTCTCTAGTGCTAGGAGGCAATCAGGCAAAGAGAGTCTGGGATGGGATATTTGAGTCCTGCACAACTCTTTTTTGGTGGCCTTATGTGCCTTTTTTGTTTCCCTCTCTCTCTCTTTTTTTTTCTTTTTTTTTTTTAATTATCACAGGTCTCTTGGTGTGAACTCCCTCATTTCAAGAACCCTAACAGATCTCTGAAAAGGATAAAATTTAAAAGCGTTAGGTACTTCTAGTGCAACCAGCATAAGACGTGTCCTCCAGTATATGGAAAAGATAGTCTAAAACCTGCTTCCAGTTCCTCCATTTAATCTAAAGTCTGGCTGTTCAAGAAGCTTGTGAGGAGTCCTGTTCACACTAGTACTTAGTGCTACAAAGTAATACTGCTTTTGGGTATGTGCAAATTTGGTGTTTTAGCCTGGACATGCTCAGCCAGGATGTGTTACAGGAAGAGGGATCAGCTTGGTTCACTCCTGCTGCACTGGCAGGCATTCCCTGTCACTGATGTCTCTTTGCAGTTGGAGCCAGGGAGAGGAGGCTGGAATGAAAGTTAGGATAGGCAAGGAAAGAGTGACATGTAAAGTCATGAATCTCAGCATTCTAATCACAACCATGGTTATAATTAGTGATATGGCAAAGATAAAATATGCAACATGCCTGAGGAACCTATATATCTGCTGCTCCTGGATTGCTATCTAGCAAGCTTATTAACCATGGCAATGTTGAAATACATACTCAGAATGGTTGCTTGGGACTGGGCTGACTGTTCTTTCATTATAGTGGCATGGAGAGAGCAAAGAGAAACTTAAGAGTAAAGGAAGTAGTGAAATGAAGGATCTATTTTCTCAATCAGAATGAAGGAGTTCAGGCTAGCAAACCTGCATTGCAACTGATGTGGGAGATGAGTGATCTCCCTCCCTTGCAGAGACTTCTTTTCTCTTGTGCTTACATTTTGGAGTGTCTTCCATTTTCTTTTGCCCAAGTGTGGGCACTTCTGAGCCACCAGGCTTTCTGTGGATGCAGAGCAAGAGCACACACAGTGGAATGATGTTAGAGCATTTCTTCAGGATAAGCAGAATGAGGCTCCAAATTTGGCTTACTAAATGAACAGCTTTCTCAGCTGTAGGTGCTTGGGTGCATAGTGCTGAGTAACTACACTTAAATACCTCATTATTGTTTGGGGTGTGCTGACAGATTCTGGTGCAGAGGGAAGAAATCCTTTATCTAAAGGAGAAAAATGCAGAGGTGGTCATAAACTACAATTTCTCTCTCCTGTGCAATGCTGATGTGTCAGTATGTGTTCTCATCCTGCCTGCTTGGGACAGAGAGGTGAGATAATGAATGTTTTTTTGGTTTTGACCTGTAGAACATGCCAGTCATGTGGAAAGTGTTCTCTGAAAAATTTTAGATGGGTTTCTATACTGACTACACCTACAATGGCTTGGGCAGGGCACCCTGACAATGCTTTTGTGGCACTGCCTCACACTTGCTCACACTTCTGGTGTCTTTGCTGCATGTACTCCAATCCCCTCCTCTGTTGCCCCAACAGAATGGACTGGTCCAAGGTCTGCAAATTCAAGTTACTTGTTCTGTCCCCTGAGTCAAATGTGGCAATTTGAAGTGGAAGCCGTAGCTCATGCAGGGAAGTTGCGCACTGGTGGAACCACTGAAACTATTAAAGAATTGCATGTGAAATAGCAACCTCGTGAGTGAATTGTAGACCTCAGTCAGACCCAGTTTCACTCCTGCCACAGGTGGAGTCTGCCATGGCAGAGAACAGACGTGTCTGTAGGAGATGGCATGTCACAGGAGTCCGTCCATTTTCATTGGTGATGAGTATGTACATGAGTTAGAAGGGCTTTTGGGAGTACCTTTCAAACTTTAAACTTCTTTTCTGCATTATTAGCAGAAAATTATGGAAGTGTATCTATGCTTGGTCTGATGCACCTCTTGAATACCTTATGCTTTTGCAGAAGCTGACTATTAAAGGAGCTACTTACAGTGACTGGGAGATTTGTGGTGGAAGTTCCTCTCTGTATGGGAATGTTAGGGTTACCTTCATTTCCTGAGTAATTGATGAGCAAGGAGAGCACCTCCTCCAAACTGAAAATTAATTGTAGTTGAAGTGTAGGGAGCCTCAATGATGATTAAACAAACCCAAACTATCTCATAAATTGAGAGTTGAATAAGGTCATACTTTGTTCTGCTCAAACATCTGTGTTTAAACAAAACCTTTTCAATTGCACTGTTTATTCACCCAAGAGCACCTCAGCACATTCTCTGTCCCTCACCACAATTTCTCACTCTCTTTTTAGCCACTAATACCCCATTGTAGTACAAATCCTGGAAGGAGGGCGTGGAGGGGGATTAAGAGGCCAGTAGAGCTATACTTGATTATTGTAGGTGGTAAGAAAAGGTCACCACTTGCTTTAATTTTCCTGCTTTGCAAAAGTATGAAATGCCAACATGCCACCATATTTTGGGTCAATATTTAAAATTATTGAAAAGAGTAAGACGTAATAGTGGCAGCTGAGTGTTGATTTTCATTTTAATGCATTAGATATTTATGACTGAATGACAAAGGTCCACAATGCCAATAGACCAAAAGGAGATTTTGGCCCAAAAGGCACACCTTGCAGCACTCAATCAAGCAAATACCCTAAAAATTCAGATGGAAATCTTGCTGCAGGATCGTATTTTGTCTATGAAGTATAAGAACAGCAACTACATTAATAATTTTCAACATGATATACTTACTCTCTTCTTTGTAAATGACTTGTTTCTTATTTGTGCTTATAATGCTAAATCTCCTTCTTTCTGCACAGCCACAGAGCTTGCTTTAAAGTCCAAAAATTGTTATTGGCCTGTTTTCAGCTGATTCTCTTGACATCAGTAAGGAGATCTGCCTCTCCCTGGAATGCATTAGTGAATATGAATGTTATAAATACATCAAGAAAAAAAGACTTTTCTTCAAAATGAGTGAGCAGCAGCTCCTACCTCAGCAAACACCTTGCCACCTCCACTCAGCAGCACGGAGAAACATGGCTGTTTGCATAGATGCCCATCTTCTGAGCTGTTGCCTTCCCTTTTAAATCCATTATTTCTAAAGGATTCAGTCATATCAAATTAAATCTAAACAAAGGAAGGTCTTGACAAGTCAAGCAAAGAAGCAGTATCATTTTACTACAGAGTCAAAAAATAAATAAAATACTTGCTATAATTTTATATCCCCTGGGCAGAAAAAAAAATGCTTGCTAGTCAGTCATGATGACTGTTTTCTTTTCCCTGGGCTTTCATGTTGGAGGAGGTGTAGAGGGTAACCTGGGACATTGGTAAGTGGCTTTTCTTGTAACGTGAGATTTTCCTGCAGCACACAAGCGAGCCCAGCATTTGTGGGCAACTCAGCACAAGTAATCCTGCAGAGGTGATCGCCCTTGGTTATTGATGGAAAGATGACACAGCCCCTGAGCCGTGCAGAAGCACTCCTCCATGGCTTGCACTAGTTCATACAGAAGGCATCCAGACTATGTCCCTGCCAGACAGCTCTGCCTTATTAGGATGAGGCTGTTTTCTTCTGAGCCTGCGCCTCCCTGCCTTGCTCAGAGCCTGATGAATGAGTGTATACCAATCTGACTCTCACATTTTTCATGCCAAGCTGGTTATCCTGTTTTAACATAAACTAGAGCCCTTTTCTTTAAGCTGTATGTTGGCATTTCCTTGAGCCTAAATCTGCGGTCTTCTATCTTGGGAAGGCACAGACTGTATTCGTCACAGACACAAGCTGTATTCCTCACATGTTTAGGTTCACAGCAGATCCTGTAGTGCCAGTGCAGAAGGGAGAATTTCTACCTGAACCTCTTCCCTTCTCAATCTGTCAGCAGTGTTTTTTTCATGTGGGAACTTCCTGAGGATCTACTTTAGTATTAACAAGCAATCATTATTAAGATTACTTGGACCAGGGCTTGAATGGTGTTGTGAAGTAAACACAGATATAAAACATGGGCACTGGCATTTGGCATTATTTAGCAATTAAGAATGTGACTGTTTTTTTACACCAATAAATTCTTTACTTTAAAAAGCTGCTGCAGCAGAAAAAAAAGAGTTTCAAGGAGGTTAATTCTATTCACCTATTTCCATAAAGAATCACAGCATGCTAAACATGCTTTTTTTCAACACTGAGCAAAGCCTGTGCATTATGTAAGTGAAGGCATTCGTCTCCATTTGCAGACACTGAAGCTACAAATTTTTTTAAAATTTAACATGTTTCTGCAGGACAGCTGGGCACTTCTGCAGGTCTGTGGGTGAAAGTGCTGCAGTCTGGCAATGGGACAGCTCAGCAAGGAGTCAGTTTGTTACTGGGAATGGGCAAGACAGCATTGCTGAACTTGACTCTGATTTCCACCATTTGATGTAGTCTGGCCCAAAATGTTCAGGCAACAAGGTATCCTGATATTTGCCTCCAGCTTCAAATAGATGGTTTGGTTGAAGCTGACAATTTACTCTTGTTTGTTTTCTGCTCTAATTTTGAAAACAAAACAGGACTTTCTGAATACTCAGAAAACAACTGACAGTTTTGTTCCAGAATAGACTTAATGAGGGTAACTTCTGCTTTTAGGAAAAGTCAGTCTCATGACTCCTTTGAACATTTTCTGAGACCCCATTTGTCAGTAATGGCTTTTTCCAGTAGTAAGTGTAGGCTGCACCACCTTAGGAGCAGCTCTGAGGTCAGTGGTGAAGAGGACAAGATTTGGAATCCCACTGCATAGAGTCCTACTTATTTTGTATGAATCACAAAATGTTGACAAGTTCCCCGAGTGGTTTGGAATCTTTTTCTGTTGTCTAAATCCCTATTACAGTCATAACTAACAAAATAGCAGAACAAAAAAAGAAAATTCCTCTCATTTCTTCTCCAAGTGAGAAGTCCCAGTGACCGCTCTGGAGGAATGTCTTGCTATAGCATTTCATTCACTTTTCTGCAATAAAATCTGAATTGCAGGAGGAAGATATTACTCTTCTAGACTCTCAGTCCAATCGGAGATTGATTTGTCCTAAGGATTTATATCAGTTCTCTTATCTAAATTTCCCTGTTACTTTAGAGCTGTTGTTTCTGTAAGTTTTGCCAGGGCCATCCCACAATACTTCCTGCTCTAGACTTTCACCAAAGCCAAAGAGCACAGCAGCTACACCCATAACTTCCTTAGACAGATTCCTGAGAGAATGCATCATCTCCCTTTTCTTGGCTTGCTGTAACATGCTTAACTTTTATAGGCACTAGACCTTTTAACACTTTCTAAATTTATGCTAGCAAAGACAGGACCTGTGTAGAACCCTGAACTGCATCCACCACATTGCTCTGTGTTAAATATACCTGAGAATGCAATGCCTCTGGCCTCTCAGAGATTCTACTTTGAATCAAAGGCACGTACTCTTAATTAATAAAAGCTGAAAGAAGGCCTCAAGCAGAGGTGTGCTGTAAATCATAAAATTCTCAGGTCTCAATCTGCAGAAAAAAAGTGATGTGTTTAGACTGTTACACTTGTGCTGAGCATGACTGCCGTCTCTTCAAGGATTATAGTTTTTGGTGAGGAAGAAGCATGCAGGGGGTATGAAAAAAGGAAATCAGAGGTGAAATGTAATGCTGACCATTTCTTTAAATATATATGTTTCTATTAGCCACAAAAAGCTTATTTCTCCATTATAAATATTTGCAGTAGCAGCTTTATTATCATAACAGAATTCTACTTCTAGTTACACTTGTAACACCAACAAAAGCTCTTTATAGCTGCTTTTACAATGATACCTGCTTAGGATAAGCTTGAAAACTCTCGAATATTTCATCCTTCTTAAAGACCATTCCTTGGCTATTCATTATACTTGCTTCCCCACCCCTGTTTTCTTGGAAATTCTGTATAAAAGCAGCATATTGGTTTTCAGTAACTTGTTGTGAGCTTTCCCTTAACTCTGTAGGGGAGAAAGGGCTTTGAGGTTTTTTTTAATCCTTTTTGATGTTGATTAGAGAAACGTTTTGACTTGAGAATTCTCATGTTTGCTCTGTAAAGAACAGACTATAGTCAGAGAACCAGAAGATCTCTCAAACAGCTACTGAAGTTTGAATGACTTAGAGCAGATCCACTATAAAATGTCTTGCTTTTGATACTTGCCTTCTTTGGCCTCACAGAGGAATGAATATACTCCCTTGTGGTTCCCATAGAGCTGGGCATGAGCTGCATCAGAGAAAGTGCTCTATAAGTTACAAGTTTTGAGGTTTGTTTGGGTTAGTGGGCTTTGCTGTAAATGGGTTTGTATCTAATCTTGTTTCCATTGGGTTTATTCAAAGTAATGGCTGCTAGCTGACCAAATTACAGTAGTGTAATTCCTGTCAGAATGGAAGTCAAGCATAGAAAATATAAAAATTAAAATCTAAGGGTTCCTGAATAATACAGACAGGCATCTAGCATAAGATAGATTTATGATCCTATCTGTTCATTTTTGTACTAAGCATCCAAACACTAAATTCTATTTTAGGTGACCTTATTGTCATCTGAAAACTTTGCTGTTTTCCCTAAACAATCCCTTTAAAATTTGGAAGCACCTCCAGAATGGCAGTTAAAAACAGTTTTGGTGGTGTTCATCTCTGATATGATTTCCACATTAATTTCCACATTAATCAGACACCTGGCTTCATAGCTTTGCAGATTTTATGTCTTAGAGAAAGGGACAGATTTGCTGGGGATAATAACTTTCTTACTGTGTGAAGCACAGACTTAATATCTTCTAGGTTGTGAGATAAATGTTTCTCTCCTTCCATTGCTGCAGCTCTTGGCATGGGCATTGCTGTGATGGAGGGTGTGTCTCAGGAGCAGCTCCCCAGGGCTCCATCACTGATAGTAACACTTTGGTTACTGTCTGGTCCCATCTAGACTGTACAGTACGTGGGGGCTGGATCCAGCTGCCAAAGCCCCTCTAAGCCCCCCGTGGCTGCACAGTGACAGATGGCTGTTCTGCAAAGCCTGGGTGTACAAATGCAGCCTGATCTCTGCTGGGGCTGTGGGACACCGTGGTTCAGCTCCCACGTGCCAGAGCCGCTGCCTGGGCTTGCCGTGAAACCTTAGTCCAGGGCTGTCCACCTAATCCTCTGCAGGTGGCTGATACAGCCCTGAGCTGGCTTGTGGCTTAGCTTGGCATGCAGCAAAGATGGGAACATGAAAGCAAAGACAGCCAGGTCAGCCCTTTGGGGCTGCAGTGGTACGAGCTGCAAGGATGGATCTCTGCTCCAGCACACATCCAGGGCAGGAATGACGGCACAGCAGCAATTGGGTACTGCTGGCTGCCAACACCAGGACCCCCCTGACTGAGGCTGTGCTCACCTCTGCCTGCCTCCAGCACAGGAGCTGGGCTGGTAATGGAAGAAAATTTACAAGGCAGTAATTTCTAATCGCTGTCACCAGTTAGGGGCTACAAACACAGAGGCAGAGCAGAAATGCTTCTATCAGTCTTCCAAAAAAATAAATACCTCATCCATTTATTTGGCCTTACAGTAAAAAAAAAAAGAGAGCCTATTAAAAGCATTTATCTGAAATTTTCTGCTTCTCTGGACAGGTAGCTCTTATAAAAAGATCAGTGCTGTCTAACAAAACAGGGCAGGGCTGGCTTTCATTTTATAATTTCAAGAAAACAATCTTTGGCCTTGTAGAATGAAGTGAAACACTGAGAGAGGTGAGGATGCCAGCTTTGCTGAGTCCTTTGCCCCATGCCTTCTGATCCCTCCTTAACTGATTATTTTGCTATTTAGTGTGGTCATTTTGCTGTGGGTAGGACTAGAGGACTAATTGGATGGTATCTTTCTCCTCCTACTGCATTTTTACGACCCTTTGGAGAGTTTTCAAAACATAATTTCATTTCATATAATTTAAACATAATTTTTCCTACTAAGATTTATGAAGTTCTTGATTTTAACTCTCTTCCTTTTTTCATGGTTTTTAAAAGTGACTTAGAATCAGCACCAAACCCAAAAATAATCTGAGGTTTTCTGTAACATAAGATAGGGATAAAAGGTTTCCCCTGTTAGTGGCCTGCTCAAGGCAGCTGAAGATTTGTATGGAATTCTAATGTAATTTTATCTCAGGCTTTGTTTGAAAAATGAGGTCTTGCAACACCCTCAATGAAGCCTGAAGTGCAGTACATGAAGTTAACCCATCAGCTTGAACTGTGGCACTTCTGTACCTGGGGAGTTGCTGTCTGAGAATCTTAGCTGAGGCCAGGGTTGCTTTATCTTCTACACTTGACATTTTAAGTTCACATCACTCTAAGTCATATTGCTGTGAGCTACCAACACTAGTGTCAATTAGATAAGGAGATTACTTTGTGCTGTTGTTCGTATGTATTGCAATACTTCACTGGTTTTCTAGGCTGCATGACAGGAAGGAGAGGTTAGGCTGTCTTTGTCAGGCCTGTGTGTTATCTATGCCAGGATGGGACTAACAGCGCCCAAGTCTAATAATGTCTGCAAAATATTTTGTCATCATTTCTTGGACATGTTGGAAATTATAATGGGCTTGAAGCAAAGATTTTGGGCCTGGGTTTCCTCTTCTTTTCCCTACAGCTGTTGCACAAAGTTCTTGTATTGTGAGAGTGAAGATTCATCTCTAATCTCTGCAGACATGTTCCTTCTTGCTGTGTATGTCCTTCTAATGTCACAGCCCAGTATTGAATTAGTGCCAGGGCTAACATTAACATGCATTTCCTTAACATGGAGAAGTGGGGCAGCACATGAATATTATCTTTGAAATGTCCCTGGCAGGTTTTGCCAGCCCTCTGTCCAAATTGTTCAACATTTAGACTGAGCATGGTGCTCTGGTTAAGATATCACTTTCCATGTGATCTACTTGCCCCTCTCCACTGCAACCAGTGCACCCCAGCACAGAGTTCTCTCAAAACATGTGGAGGGCTTAAATCATGTTTTGTGGTGTGTCAGAGAAGTGTCTCCCTCTGAGAGAGATTTGCTCCAGAATGGCCAGCATCCCAGTGCTTAGGGCTTAATGCACCAGCCAGGCAGCACAGCCAGGGCAAAACAAGGACTCTACCTGATAGGGAACAAGAACTTGGCCTGGACATGCCATGAGTGCCTTGAATGCCAGGCTGCTGTTATTCAAAAAGGTTTCTATCTTTATCGAGCGAGAAGCTTTTTCTTTCGAAGCTAAAAAAAAAAAAACCAAACTACAAAAAAACCCCCAAAAATATAATCTATCTTTCTTTGGCAACTACTACCTAAGAGTCTAGCAGCTTTAATTCCCCTAATAACATCTATACCAAGTAGAGAAGGTCTGTTCTGCCGCATTTTACAAACCAGGACATGAGAACAACCATCCTGCAATGTAAAATAACCCAAACAAAACAGAGCACTGACACAGTTCTTCTCCTAGTTGAACCAAGCAATGCCTCTCTTGGTCTCCTACCCTGAGTGGCGCAGGCTACAGGCAAACACAGGAGCCACTGAAACATTTACACCTAGTCCCCCTCTTTGGTATATCCCAGCTGGCTGGAAGACCTTCCTAACTTCCACCTCAGCCCATGTAACAGGAATCTGGATCTGCCCTCTCATGTCTGAACATGGATTCAGAAGTCAGGCTGGTATATGCATTTTGAAAAGATACTTCTCAAAATGTTCTAGTAAGGCAAGCTAAAAAAGCTACAATTTCCACAGGAAAAAACACATGATCTATGTCTTTCAAAGGCATAACTATAGTGAAGTGTGATAATTGCCAGCCTGTGTATCTTATTTTCAAAATGTAATCCAGCCAATCTCAGTTAACAAACTGGATCGTGTATTTGTTTACAGTGTTCTTTGTTGAAAAGAGAAGTCCCATTTATAATAATCTCATACACATGGAAGTAATTTTATTCATGTCTTATCAGTTGGTCATGCTTTTAGAACAGACTTTATTCCAGTTGCACTAAAGCAAGGAATATTTTAGTTACAAATCTGATTAAAGAAAAATTAGTGAAACTGGTTTGCTAAGCACTGCAGACAAAAGGAGAATTATTTCTGCATTGTCTGTTGTTGTACAACATACTCTGAGCCTGCAATTCTCTATTATGTTGTTGAATACTCTGAGCCTGCCCAAAAACTCTGCCACATGCCAGGTCAGGCCAATATCACCTTATTTTCCCCTTTTATTCCAGTCTTTCCCACACTGAACATACATTTCAGGCATTTGCCAGATGGAAGAGTTGCTGTCACCCAGCACAACCTTGCAAACAATGTCTTTCAAATGCTGCTCTCCATATTGCCCAGATTGCATAATTCCCAGGCAAACTAAGCCAAGCTAATGACTTTTTAAATTCCCCACTCCAAAAGAGTAGAAAGCCTGTACATAGGAGTTTAAAGGAGCAAGGACTTGCTGACAAAACCTGTGGTGAACTTAACATCACATTCAGTTGTTTTCAACAGATGCAGAACAGACTATTCACATTTCCAGTTCAGTTTTAGGTCAGCTTTTGACTAAGCTGCGATTGTGTTAATAGAGAGAAGTAAATAGTGATGGAGTTTTTGCTGGAATATATACTTTTTCATCATTGTGCTTCAGCTTTTATGTGCAGATCCTTTTTCATTGCTCTAGTTTTTTGTTGGATTAAAATATTTATGTTCCCTATTTTCCTGTATTTTGCAATCCCAAAACAAATATTAAACCATACAAAAGGGTTTTTTAATATTTCTACCTGGTTTTGCTCCCCTTACTTTCATATTCCTAGCAAGCAGATCAACTGTGAGGTACCCATATTCCCTCTGAGCAGTCTTGCTTCCCAAATAGCTTCCTGGACATCAGTGAATGTCCTTGTTATGTCTGGCAGCAGCTACCAAACTGTGATTTACCAGCCCAGTGAGATTCTGGCAGTTCCAACACGGCAACTAGCCTGACAGAAGTACAATTGTTCATTTAATTTATATGGTTACAAGCTCAACAGAAGCAGGATAAAATGAAGGAAAATTTGGGAAGGGAATCTAGGGTAAAAGCTAAATAGCTGTGAACACAAATATCACAATCTGGCTCTTGATCATAAACAGTGTTGTTGAATGCTGTAGGACTGTTGCAGATGTTTTGTGATGCAAAAGAGAAGGAAATCCTTGGCATTTGAAGATCACCTGCACATGCCAGGATGCTTCATGCATAAAAACATTAACTTTGCACCCCAATCACCATCTGCAGATACCATTTCAGCTCTGTTGCAGAAATCGTGCCAGTAGCTTGTCTGGACAAATGGAAATTATTATGCCTTGGCTTAATTCAGCTACAATGTCATGAAGGATTTTTCTTTATAAGACTTCATCCTACTTACACTATGTGTCCCCAAATCATCTTGTTTGGCTGTTTCAAAAGAACCACTTTACAACACTGTATCCTTTTGGTTGCTAAATTATACAGTAAAAGTGCAATTCAAATGCAGAGCTAATTCCACAACATTTAATTTCATCTAGTTTATTTTTTCATGATGTTTATTAAATGTTTAAGAGGCCAAAGTCTTGTAATACCCAAAGAATGGAATTTAGTTAAGATACACATCCAAAATGAACGAACTTGTCAAAACCTATAGGGTCTGACAAAAAACATCAGGTTCTTTTATGCTAATAACTCCTTCACAGAAATCTGCACTTCATAAAACTGCAATTGCTTTGTTAGATTCATGCATCTGATTACTGTGAACGAGGATGCTGGGCACTCAGGAGACTGGCTGTGGGAATGGGTAAGGGCATGCAAAGCCACCTAGCCCTCCATCAGAAAACTTAGTGTGGGTGACAAAGGCCATATGAAGGTACTGAGGGAAAAGCTGTCCAGAGTATTTAGAGCAGTGAAGTGCCACACTTGTGAATACCAATTTTAGAAAGCCAAATATTCTAGGTCATTCAGTTGGATTCAGTTGGAGGATGAGAAGTCTGAGACTTTATTCTTTCCTCCTTTTAGGTGTTTCCCCACCTTTGGAGCTGCTCAATGACACAGAGTAGGCTGGAGAAATTATTGCTACATGCTCAAAATCATTCACCCTCTTTGGCTGCACTGGTCTTGCTTTTTGCTGCTCTGGCATCACAGAGCAGCTCTCAGTGCCCTCATCTGGGAGATTTCACCAGCAAGGGGCAGGCAGAAGCCACTGTGAGTCCCCATGCTGATCTCTTGTAGCCCATTCCCAGTGGCTTTTTGTTATATGAGGGCTCCCAGTGCCCTCACCTGGGAGATTTCACCAGCTAGGGGCAGGCAGAAGCCACTGTGAGCCCCCGTGCTGATCTCTTGTAGCCCATTCCCAGTGGCTTTTGTTATTCGAGCTCCAGTGTGAGGGTCCACCTGGATGCTCAGCCAGACTTCAAGAGTCAGGCAGAAACCAGAACAGAGGAAGACTATCATTGCAAATTGCACCTTATGAGGGATGGGCTGCTGAAGGTTGAGTATGAGTTAAGGAACAGGAGGGAACTTCAAAGGGTGAAGAGCCTGGACTCGCAGGTTGTTTTCCTCAGTGAGGACGTTGCATGAAAGAGCTGTGGTAAGAGCCTCTGAAAGCAGATCTGAAATACTGACACCCCAGGCAACAGGTTGTACACAGAGTTGTCTTGACCTTGGAAAAACATGGAAAAGATTTCCAGGTTTGTACTGCATGTCCTTCCATTTGATCAAATGACATAAGTTTGTGGTTTTGGAGGTTATTTTGTTTCATTTGTGCCCATCAGAATGCAAAAGGAATGCAAATGGAAGGTTGATTTATTTTGGGTTTTGGTTTTGGGTTTTTTTTTACTACAAGAGGAGTGAGGTCTAGTGGAAACTATTTACTCCAAAGTGGAAACTTCCTTAGCTCCAAACATGTAGGTGCCTAAGTAGACCTTGCTTCCTTGCTCAGGCAATGGATACTATATCGAACTGACCTGGAGGATTAAACAGCACTTTGTTTAGAGGTACTGCTTTGAGAATTTCTAGTATGGAAATTGAAGGTGGCTTTGGCTTGAAGAGAAAGAAAAACTAAGGATTAAGTGCTAGCAGTCTTGCATCTTTTTTGCTAATGAGGACATAATTGGTTGACTGCAGGGTTAACCCCATGACACTTCAAACTGTGTCAATTTCTGTGGGAGACGCTAAAAAGTAAAAATGAGGAAATACAGAAATGAGAACTTTAACTGTCAAATGAAGATAGTTTTATAGTGTTAATGCAGACAATATAGAAAAGTGGCCTTTGTCTTTCGTATAGGTCCTGTTGAAATAATTAGCACTAAAGAGATGAAGCATTGGAGAGTAATGTCATGAAATATTCATTTCTAGTAAGTCATTTAAATTAGAAGCATTGAAGGGAGAAATCATTCCAAGACTTCTCACAAAGTCTCTTGAACTGTTAGATGGAAATAAGGAGGGGGAGTGAGGAAGGAAAAGTGGTTTTGGTTTTGTTTTCTTTTTTAACTCAAAGCCTGAGCTGTAGTTTACCACTATTATTGATGAATCCCTTGCTATTTCACTCATGTAGTCACATGATGCTGACCAAAACTAGGAAGGAAATGTTTGAAATGTGTACCTAAGGCCCTTCTTCTATTTCAGCAATTTGTAATGTGGGATCTAGAGTAGTATCAACCAGAAAAGCTGCCCAAGGTATTGGTTAACACTTTGTGGAAGATTTATTACCATCCAAAACATGAAAAATTCTTCTCATTTGGCTGGCATTATAGTAGTGAGATCTCAATAGAAAAAAGCATGTACTATGGCAATGTTTGAAAAAATTCCCATTATACTACTGTGTTGCCAGCCAATGTCATCCATATTTGCTTGGTAGCAAAAAGATTTTCAGCATTTCTTCTTACTAAAATGAAACGTTTTATATATATATTTCATTTTATATTAAATCACATACATTTAGTTCTACTTTGAAAAGCAAAACAAGGTTCACACCACTTATAGTTTGGCTTCACTTCCTATTGCTCAGTTCTCTCTTTTTTCAATCACCTTTAGACAGAAACTCCACTGCCAACCAATGTTAAGCACGATGCCTTTGATTAAATGGGCCCGAGCTTATGCAGCAGAGAATAATGAGCATAGTACTACAGCTTTAAAGGAAATGCCATCAGAGGAGTTCCACCCACAGGCTGGGAGTCTGGAGTCTGGCTTACCATGTGAGCTGAGCTCACATGAGCCCCGAGCGCATCGCAGTTAGTGCTTTGCCCACGAGACTACAACAAGCCAGGAGAGCAGTCAGGTGGTCACTTTGCATCAGGAGCAAATGGAAAACTACTGAGGCAGGGACGTCTTCTGTCCTTGACCTGTGTTTCCAGCTGTCTGCTGCCATTAATAATTCTCACTTGTTTGTGTTGGGACTGTGTTATCCTTGATGCAGTACAAAGAGTCAAGTGACTTTTTTTCCACTTGAAATGTGTTTGCCATGACCTGCAGACACTGACAGCATCCTGGTCTCAGTTTTATTCTCTTGATAAATCTACACAAGAGCCAGAGGTGCTGGATTTCTGTCTGCAGAGCATCATTGAAATGCTGAACTCTGTTGGGACCAGTTTCGACCATAGGACAGATCCCTAAAGTTAAGGGGACCCTCCTTAACCCAGAGATCAAAACTTTGTAGCCATCCAACAGGGTTCCACAATCATTCCTCAAAAATGCTAAAAGTTTAAGAAGAAATACTTCAACTCACTAGATACCCATCAGTGTTAAGATGAATCCTCAAATAGACTGGAGAAAGACACTGAGCAGTCCTTCAATTTGGAAACAATATTTTTTTCTAGAAAACTGTGAGTTTTTACCCTCTCTCACCTTCCCTGTATACCAATTCTTCAAAAGGCTGAGCAGCCCATAACAGAGTTATTTCACTATTTCCATCTATTAGCACTCATTGATCGGCTGTATCACACAGATTGCCAGCTGTCTTTGGTCTGTCTTTCTATTCCAGTTCTGAATAACACTGAGCATGACAGATTCAGGGGCTTCAGAAACAAGAAAGAACAATGCACTCCACTAGCTTCTGAAGTGTAGCTCTTGGAAGTGTGGCCAACAATCCAAATTCATATTATTTTACCTCCGTTTTCCCATTCAGTAGAGTGAGATCTCTCCCTCCAGAGTTGAGGCAGTGCTGAGCCAGTTTCCCTCCCAGTAATGCTCCTGAGAAGAATGGGCACAAAGTGAGCTTCTTGCAGTGTCACTTCTTATGGGCAGAATAAAAAACTGCCAACAGATTCCTAAATATACCATTGCTCAGGGAAGAGATGTTAGCAACAGATCCATGCAAAAGTCTGCCAACTTGTTTTTGCAGACTAAGTATTGTACATGTGCATATTAAATATCATGATTCTCCTGAATAATATAAAAGAACAAACAATGCTTGTAAAACAATCTTGGTGCTCTGTCACCCCTTTTTCCTCATAGTATACAGTCATTATAAAGATTAAAATGTGACAAAGTAAAAAATATTTTAAAACCCATAACATAGATGTCACTCAGTACTTTATTAAAATTGGTACTTATAGCATAAGAAAATGGAGAACAACTTTTTCAAATAAATTATAAAGGTGATGAAACCTTTATCTTCGTACAGGTTTTGGATTGTTAATTTTGGTAGTGCACCTTTTAGATGCACTTATAGGACACATCTGTTTTTATAGCAAATAAATGATTACTGTGTGCAAATCTAACCCCAATGGTGTTTGCTGGTGTTATGTTCCGCTGGACACGCAGTTCTGTGCACTCAGTGGCCCTCTTGCACATATCAGATGTTGTCAACATTTTGGCAGGGAATTCACTCAGTGCCACTTTCTGGATCCATGCTCACAGCCCCGAGGTGCCACATTGCTCCTGTGGGCAGAGTGAGCAGACAGTTGCATCATCCTGCTCTTGCACCTGTTCTGGAGGTTTTTATTTTCCTCTGCCTCTTCTGTGGCTATATGGATGCTCAGACAGAAAAGGGAGATGGAGTGGTTTAACAGTAATGCAAGTGTTTTACAACATTTGAGTATAAAAGCACCAGTTTTAATGAGTACGTCTGGAATTATTAAAATGCATAGCAGAGGAGAAACAAAAGAACAAGTTATTTGTTTTTATTATAACTGGCAATTTACTAAGAAGCAGATTGTTGTTAATGAAACTACTCATATGGGTAAAATGGGCAGGACTTGTCGCTACAGCTCTCTAAGGCAGAAATTCAGTCACTTTGGTTAATTTGTTATTTATCCAGAATGTTTTGTTTATTATCTTATTGCCTTTCACAAGTAAATTAGTGTATAAATTTCTCTGCTCCCCACCTTTCTGATTCTATGGTTATAGAACCTGAAGGTATCAATTTAAATAATTCAGCAGATGCTGCTGTCTGTAACCATAATTTCAGACAGGACCTTGGATACTTTTTCTAAAAAGATTATCAGAACAAGTCTTCTTTCCTGGATGCTCTCTTAAACCATAGTCATGGTGTGCCACCCAGAGTTGGGATAGTAGAGCCTGGGCACAAAGTGGCTTTAGAGAGAGGATGAGGTCCTTTCCTGTCAAGTATCCCCTCCATGTTTCTCTAGAGATGAGTGACTTTAAATACAGCTTAAAAATAAATGCATCTTCCCATGAAAAAACACAGGGAGGAAAACAACATCTCCAGTAGCTACATAGATACAATGTGTGATGGAAAATTGATGCCTAATATGGTGCAAATGATTACCTATGCTGGTTTTATTTAGCTATGACCCACTTCTAAACAGATCATTCCTCATCCTGCAAGGGACAGAGTGGAGAGAGGGACAAAGAATATCAACCCAGCCCCAGCTTATCTTGCTGGCAACACAAGAAGGCTTCCTTAAAATGTCCATTTTCCCTCTTCTGTGGTGACTTCTACTGGGATCGACATTCCATGTCCCACTCTGCACGAGATAACAGTCTGCATTTCCACATGCCAAACAGTATTTTTAGCACATATTACAATTCCCTAGATGGAAAGCAAAACCACAATGTTGTATCTCAGTCCAATGGTATCACTTCAGGCTACAGCTGGTACTTAAGTCACACATCCTTAATTATATCAGATACATAGTAGGATCACATTCTGTGCCCTGGAAGGTTGCTGTGGCATGTCATGTGTCAAATCACACCACAAGCAAAAAATATTCACTGTACCTTTTTTGGGCAGTTCTTGCAAAATATAACCTATGTGCACATTCCCCTTCTGTGCATGTGTAGGCAGACAGGCACCAGAAGTGAACTTGGGCTCTGAATCCCAGGGGTGCCCTGTCTGAGTCTCTCCCAGGGGTTGATTTAGTCACCCTTTCCTGAACAGCACCTACATCAGTGTGGTGAGCTCCAGCCTTGGAGCTGGTGCCTGACCTTCAGGTACTGCACTGAGTCACTGCTGAGCCCAGCCCCTGCTCCTAGCCCTCACCATCTTTTCAAGGATGATGTACCAACCTTTCTGAGTTTCATCCCGGTTTAAGCACAACCAGAGCTCCACATGACCACAAAAAATGTTCCAGCAAACACAGCGGAAGGGAGGATGAGAGCACATAGCTGTAGGGTGGGAGAGGGTGGAGGATTCTTTCTCACAAAAACAGAACTGAACACACCAGAACTGAAAGCATTCATAAAACTACAGGCATTGCTGACTATCAACAGCATGAGCAACCTACCAAAAATACCCACCTTGTACTGTCTTGCTTGAAGACAGGTACAGATGAAACTCTTGGGAGATAGAAATCTCTGGCATAAACCATGATGTTTCCTCAGGGGAAACGTTGCAATGAGACCTGGTGTTCATGGAGGCTTAGGAGACACAAAAAGCATCTAGACAAGGTGTGTTCCATGCATTCTTCTGCCTGTATATTTCTGGGCTGTCTCATTTTTATGCTTACTAGGGAAAAATACAATCTCTAAATTTTTATACATATTTTTTCAAAACCAAAGGATTGATAAAGAAGAACCCCTTGTGGGTTTGGGGATTTTTATTTTTTTTATCTGTAAAATTATTTTAACATCTTGAAATTATTTTACAAATTCAGAATTGTACCACACTGACAGTTACAGGATTTTTAACAAACAAGATTTGGTTCAACCTCCATGTTTTTAGAGTTAAGAAAATGGACCCTGATTTTTCTGTAAATGACCTTTCAGAGAAATGATTCACACAGCACACAATGACCAGAAAACATGTTTGCTATTTCACAGGGACAGCTGTACCAGGAAGGGAAGAGACTTCTGATGAGGTACCCATCAAATGATGACATGAGATATGTGACCCTCCTTATAGAATTCTTGAGCATCTGTTTAAGAGTAAGTTCCTGCTGGCATGATTTCAAATCCTGACCAGAAATTAGTTCTCATCCACAGCTGTCTAAAGCCTAAATAAATTAGCTCAGGTTTTTCACACTGATTCGTTCTGACAGGAAAGACTAAAATGTTTGCATGTCATGAGTATTGTAGGTGTGCAAATCTTGGCCACTAAATAGAGCTTGATATGGTCTCGTCTATTATTTTGACACAGCTGAACATTTTATGGAGTAGATTTTAGAAGAGAAATTATTGCTGAAGACCTCCAAAAAGAGGTATAGCCAGTGAGTGTTGAAATTCTACCATTCCTCAGAGAATATAAAATTATTGAGCATTGAATATGTATTATGTGTGAGCAAATACTTCAAGCTTATAATCTTGTTACTGGTCTTTATTTGTATTCGGATCTAGTTTGGTTCAGTAGAATGAAAGGATTGAAACTTAAAAATATTTTTCTGCTACCATTGTGACAACTTCTCTTTGTTTCTTAAACAGATGGGGGATGCCTCCCCAAGAAGAGTAGAATAAAGAAGTTATGCACACTGACTTGTACTGGCACAAGTGCTTTTACAAAGAGTAAATTTCTCACTGGAAAAAATTACAGCTATGAATTTGAAGGTTGTGTTAAATGAGTAAGTTCATTTGAAACCTGATCACATTCCTTGCAACCCATAAGTATTCTTAAAACTGACAAAATTAACAAAAACCTACATATCATTTATTTATATATCAACATTATTGCAAATAATTGGATATTGCCTCCACTTGTTACAGATGGAAACTTGAGCTGAAGACTGATCTCTGACTAGGCAGACCCTCCCTGGCTTTATCTTCCCCCTCCTGTCTTTCAGGGTTCTTAGAAAGGAAAGAGGACAGGGTGTATGTCATGTTTGCACTTACCTGCCCTCTCCTGCAGCTGTTGGCAGGACACTCTGCAAGGAAGCTCGTGTCTTTTACAATCTCCTAGTTTTGTTTTCTAATCTACCAGAGCTTAGGTTATGGCAGAGGGCATTTCTTTGGCTGCACAAAATAGAGCAAAGGGGTCCACTTGTGGTTATATATTTGGGTTGATTTATTCTATGAGGGGCAGCTTGTTACCCTCAAACTGTGCTGTAGATCACTGAACATATGTGATCCATACTACTACAAGTTTTCTGAGTCATTATGCCTTAGACTTTAATACACATAATAAATACCATGGTGGAGATAGAGCTGTACCCAGCAATGATTCCAGGAGGAGAAGGTTTCAGTGATCCCTGAAAGAAGGTCCTTCCTTGCCTAAATGGGAGTGTTAGGAAACCTTCACAATGCTGGGGATTTTGCCTGTCCTTTCACTGTGCTATCAAGCAGTACGTCAGTATTTTGGGCAGCATTTCAGATGTTTTCTCAGTTACTTTTGTTTATGGTGACTCCGTGAAAGTAGTTCTGCTTCACCAAAAATTACCATTATTTACACCTATTTCCAGGGCACACCATCCTTGGATTATCACTCTAGTGTGATCATTTACCTTCTTATTCCTCACTGCTCAGGACTGTAATGCTGGAGAATGCAGTAATGCTGGAGGAAGGTTACAGAGTAAGCTTCTGTATAGTTGAAAGATACAGAAAATTAAAGATCTGCAACTACTGCATAAATAAGGCACTTGACACCTTTAAAAGCTTCAACTTACTCTATTTTTGGAATAAAACTAGCATCTGTGCTGACAGCTTACATGCCAAGTTTCAGCTTGATGCAAATTTGAGAAATCCTGAATAAAAACTGCTAAATCTCAAGAGCACATAAACAGTACCTGATCCTAACTGACATTCAAAACAGACAGTAGCTAAGCTGCAGTATTTATATAGTACACTACTTCATATTCTGAAAGATAGAAACTAATCTTCTTTAGACATGCTTTAGTGTACAATTGGGTCACCTGAAAGGTTATTATAAATAGAACTACTTGGATAAATACAAATGACATTATAATTTGGTATCACTGTCTTGGGAAGGAGCCTGTACTCCTGCAATGCTCTCCAGCATATCAGGCACCTTTATACTCAATAACAGTAAATTCTGCAATATCAGCTGAAAATGTGGGAGATGGTGTGTATTGGGTTGAACCTGGCTGGATGCCAGACACCCACCAAAGCCCCTCTATCACTCCCCTCCACAGCTGGACAGGGGAGAGGAAATATAAGAAAGAGTTCATGGGTTGAGGATAAGGACAGAGATCACTCATCAAATGCCATTATGGGCGAAACAAATGCAAATTAAAGATACTAATTGAATTTATTACTAACGGAATCACAGCAGGATAATGAGAAATAAAATAAGACCCTCAAAACACCCTCCTCCACCCCTCCCTCCTTCCCAGCAGTGAAGCAGGGGAGTCAGGGAGTTATGGTCAGTTCATCACACGTTGTTTCTGCTGCTTCTCAGGGAGAGGAGTCCTTCTCCTGCTCCAGTGTATTTTCAACAAGTATTATAATTTATACAGGGAACTGGTTTAGCTGTTTGTTATCTCTTACTTATATTCTAATAGTGTTTTGTAACTCCAGGATTTCTCTACTGCCTTACTGTGTGTGATCAGGAACTCAACTGAAGGTGAAGGCTTTTGCAAGAAATATCAAAATATTTATGTTTTAAGGAGAATAAGTGCAGGAAAATTTTAAAGGGAAAATATTTCTTGAAAGATGATTCAGGAGAGAGCCAGATATATGAACCCTATTATCTAGACCAATTATTTGCTTTTATAATGTTTCTGCCCCTACAGTCAAGCACTGTGGTGGTTTTCTTAATACAGGGATAGGGTGTGGGGCAAGGACAGAGGATGGATTATTAACCACTTGGTGCACATTTCCTCTGAAGGTGAGAGAAGCAAAACAGCATTATTTGTTCATTCATTAGGTAAATTTAGTCACCATTACATTAGTTGTGTTTGCATCGCTCCTTTTATCCCACACAAACCGTGGAGAGTTTTTTGTGCTTTTTGGCAGACAAGGAGGTTTTACTAGAATAGATGCTGTTTAAGAAGGAAGAAGTTTTGAGTGAGTACAAGTATTTATGTAAAATAAGCTAGACAGTATCCATAAAACACATCTTGATTTTATTTACTTACAGTTGTGGGGTTTTTTTAAAGGCCCTTGGTGAATACACTTATGCAACATGCACTGAGTGCTGCCTGTAGCCATGTGCCAGTGGTGCAGGGTTTTTGAGTGGCATCCACATTGCACAGCACAGGGATGCCCTTGGCACCCACCCGTAAGCACTTCTGGTGCTTCTGGAAAATCATAAGCTGTGTCACTTGCTGCCTCTTGCTGGCACACAGGGAGCTTCAGGTGTCTGAGCCCACACTGCCTGAAGAAATGTCCTAAAGCTGCTGCTTCTGCCCAAACCTGCTGTGAAACCTCAGGTGTGCTCGTCAGAGGTATGAACATTTCAGTCTGTGTGTGTGATGGGCCTGTAGTGACACTACAGAACAGTGAGGGTCTTGTTGGGAGTTTTTCTCTCCTTTCTGTGATTTTGGTCTGTGGCTGTGGCATAGCACTGCAGGGTGTTCCTTGTCTCTACTCTCTGCTCCAGGCAAATTGCTGGAAAGCAGCCACTGGGTCTATAGCAGTGTCTAACAGGAAATGTGCAACTAATAGCAGTGGGGGAAAGTTAAGAAAATCTTGGGAAGGTGAAAGAGTTTGGTTTGAAACTGATTGTGTTTACAGGAGACAGGGGAGAGAGCCATCTTACACTTTCAGAAAAAAAACTGGCTTTCTCAAGCAACTTGCCCTAAGCAAGGAAGATGGGAAAGTGAAGCAGCCCTGGAAGAAGGAAGGCTGAGCCTAAGAAAGCCAGGCTGGCACAGCACCCAACAGGCTCTGCTTGGCCAGGTCCTGAGCTGGGACACATCAGTGCCTGTGCTACAATTTCCAATTAATAGGAAAGGCAATTAGAGTTAGCTAACCAAGATACTGGAAGAAGCAGGCACTGTACCCATCCTCATTTAGACATTACAAAGGAAATACCACAGGTTGCATTAAAAATGTGAAAGTCTTGACAGTCTGCAAGCATGCAGCTCTCAATCCTGCCCAAACCAACATATGGGGTTAATACTGTCGATGCCATTTGCCCTAACAATTTCAAGGATACTCAGGCAAATCACTGTACATAATGTTATCCCATATTTATTACCTTTAAAGCTCGAAATCTAGGTACTTCCAGCCTGTCAGACATGTGTGCGAGCTAATCATTTCCAAACACCAGGAGCCCCGAGTGCGATGCTCTCTCAGCGAGGCCCCTCCCCTGGAAAAGCCGCTGAGCCGGCGCTGGAGGGAGCTGCAGCCCCGGCTACCGCCGCCTCTGCCGGCACCCTCCCCAGCACCCTCTGCTCCTCCAGCTCCTCCTGGGCAAAGAGGGGGAGCATATTGAAATCATTTAAATTGTATCTCTCGCTGTCACTTCAGTTCAAAAACGCTGTCTTTTTAAAGAAATCAGACTCATTTGTTGAGTAAGAGGAGATTTACAAAGCCATGCTAAACAAATGTTAATTCTAATAGTTTACAATTTTATAGGTCACGTGACAAAATTACAGAAGCTACTTTCTGAATTAAACATTATTACTGCCACCTCATTTGAACCTTCTTTAGCATGGCATATGTGTTTCCTATTTCCAGTTTGAATATAAATTGGATAAAATTCTGTGCCTAGTATCTGCCTCTATCTCATTTAAAAATAAATTCCAGATCAGACATGACAAAAGTAGTGGGCTATCTCCCAGCCTTAATGGCTGTCCCTTGCTATACCCTGGAGAAGACCATGCTACTGCTACATTCTGTACAAAGGAAATTAACTGAAATTTAGATTGAATAACCAACACCAGCTTTCTGGAGAGAAGAAATGGAAACCTTAGTAAATCTGAGAGGTCACTAAGTGAATGCTCTTCACTTGGTGAGTTTTTCTCTTGCCATGTCTTTCTTCCAGTGTTTGCATAAACTCCACTATCACAGATAAGCTCCCTCTGAAAAAGCCATTGCATTTCTAAAAGAAAAGCTAACGATTTCTTTCAACCCAAAGGCCCTGTTCCGTGGCAAGAGGTACTATAATATTCATCCTATTCAGGCAGACAAAAGTGAGTTAATCACTTACCTAGAAGATAATATATAGCTTAGGCACCAGAGTCCATAAGCCTTTTTCATTTGGCTGTAACAGCTGTTATACTTCACCAGCCAGCGATGACAAGGAACTCAAAGTGAAAATGTAATGATGCCAGTAAGACAGAACTTCTGATTACCTCTTCCTTCTCTGTACTAGGAATGCCCAAGCTGGATGCATCCCAGCTGGTGATGTACCTTCAATCACACGTTTACCATTTGCCACAGAGATATAACTGTCTGCCAAGACAACCCAACTTGCATGTAAGTGCTTCAGATGATTATCCAAGTTCTTTGCACCATTTTTTAATAAATGTTTATAATTTTATTTTTTAAATGAGACTTTTCAAGTACTGGAAGATAGCCAAAGGGTAAGTGAGAGCAAGAGATTCATCTAATGTTAGTCATAAGGGAAATAACATGGACTTGGCTTAGGAGGGTTTGAGTGCACCTTGCATATGTGTTTCTGGAATAAAAGGAGCTTTTCTCTCTTGCAAATGAAGGCATGTGATACAGGGACTAAAACAGTAAGCCAAGCTCAAGGTTGACATATTTTCAAATTTGCAGCAAGAATAACAAATATAAATGGACTAGCTTGTTACAAATGGCAGATGGATTCACAATCATTTGGATTCTTTTGGGCAAAATTCTTCAAGTTTATGCCTTAGTCCAACTTCAAGACAAATGGGTGGCTGCAGAAAGAAGAGGTTTTACAAGACTGGGGTCATTCCTTAAGCTCTGAGGTTGTGCAGTCTCAGAACAGTCATGACTTGTGAGCAGACGTGCACTTCCAGCCCCCCTAAAGGATGATGTGGGCAGGTGGCACAGGAGGGTACCACAGCTTGGGAGTTAGCAGGCCATGGAGTCCAGAAGCTACAGTGTGTCTAATTTTTGTGATTCACATGGCAGGTGTGGTGAGCTCTCTAACTGTAGTCGGCAAAGTAACAGGTGGATTTCAGTGGCATCTCGCCTAAGTTCTGCTAACGGGTCACTGAGAAAGATGCTTCTTTGTAAAACATTTCCACTTCAATGAATCAGATCTTTCTGTTGAAACAGAATGTTTTGCTGAAAACCTGTTGTGTTGGAAAACTCCCAGACACTTCTTTCTCTCCTACTCCCATAGAGAGGAAATGGGCTGTCTCCAGCCTTTGCTTCCTCTTTTGATGTTTCAGCCATCCTGTGCTTCCCCTTCTGCCCACTCAGGGTCCATCTCACAAAGGACACATCTCTTAAATAGCCCAAATATTTTGTACTGGGAAGTGTATGAGATCTTCAAAAGGTGTAAAGAGAAGGAAACAGTAGTACTCCAGAAGAGAGACACAGTACAGATGTGTGATGGGAATACATCAGCAACTGAATGGGAAAATTCAGCCTACCTTTTCTGAAGGACACATGTCATTTCGATTCCTGAAATACCAGTTTGCACAGAGATGTCTGACACCATTTGATGGCAAACACTAGTAAACCATTCGAGGATCAGGGAAAATCTGGTAACAGCCAAACCTATCCCCTGATGTTCCTGAATTAAACCAGGGGTGATTTTGGCTATAGCTGAATTTGACTTCTGACTACAGAGAAAAAAGTGAGATCCAATCAGTATTTGTCACGATGATACTAGGCAATTTAGGGAATTTAGCCCTTTTTATTTTTTATATTTGTGTCTCATTCCCAAATGCCAGTCTCTGTGAGTCTATCTATTACTTGTAAGCATTTAGTAATCATTTGTGAACAAATGTTAGCATTTGGTCTGGTTCCATCTGTCATTTCTAGTAGCTGTCTGTGCCTGGCCACGTCATTGCACAGAGATGTAACAGTGACTTTTCCCCCTTCCTGACAACTCATTGGATAGAAGAGATATATTTGTGAAATATTTTAAGCTAAGGTGTCAAGAAGGTCTTATTCCAGTTTAAAAGGTCAACATCCTGCTAAGGCAGGACTGTTCTTCCATAAGCACAAGAAAATCTCTTCAGGGTCACATGCTGCCTGTGCCCCCCCCTCAGTTATTCAGGGGTGATACTGCAGTGTGCATATGTTTATCTGAGCCAGCAGCATGGTGTGCCAGCATGGGGTCGAGCGAGACTGCAAACTCCTCCAGGAACAGAAAGAACTGTAGACAGAGCCAACATGTACTCAGGCGTGAGCAACAGTTTTCAGCTGAACTTTACCTTGGCCTGTTTCACCAAAAAATTCAGCAAAGTAGCTGGCACCACGTGATTTAAGATTTTTAACCACTTACAAGAGATGTAAAAAATCAAGGGAAGTGTCCTTTGAAATACAGGCATTGAGTGTGTTTGGCCCTTTGTCAAGGCTCCCAGGCCATCTGGCCAACAAAGTAATGAAGTCTGTAGAATGGCAGTTGCATACTTCTGCTTAGTTTTGAAAATTGTGTATGTGGTATATCCCACAAATCTTACTGCTAGAATGTCTTTATCCTGTTTTCTTACTGTTTCATTGCCCACTACCCCAGTTCATCACTTTGCCAAAAAATTACTGCAGGGTCTACATGCATCACCTCATTACATGCAGCACTGCTGCTCGCAGCTAGCATCCATCCATGCTAGAAAACTGAAAGCCTGTTTAAATATGTCTTTCCCAGCTGTGGTTATATCTTTGACTCCCTTGTGGATCCGTGAATGATATTGAAATACTTTTAGCTTCAAACCCTGGGCACCAGATGTATGCTACATTAGTTAAAAGTAAGAAAATGTGTTTGCTTGTTCAGTATATGGTCATTTTGCTCTCTTACAAAAATAGAAAGAAATTTTTGTGCCTATTTTCATAATTGTCATGAGTCAAAATATTCACCTGAATTAGTTTACTTCAATAGAGCACTTCAGCTTCAAATAGCAAAGGAGAGCATGGACAATAGAAGTTGATGTCTTTGATGTTGCATTAGCTTTTTTGTGAGATAATCTTGGTAGAAAAGTATTTCAGTGGTTTTGACACTGTCAAAAATGAGGCCTTTATAGCTCAATGGAACTGAAAAAATTATGAATTTGTTTCTATACTTGCCTTTCTACATATACTTTTTTCTTTATTTCGTCTCTCTTTTTAGGCTCAATGGAGCAAATCCTTCCATGTTTTAAGCTGGCACAGCTCCACAAAACAGTTGTGCCAATTATTTCTAGCTGGGGACTGCCACTGGGTGTAAAGCTGCTTGTACTGAAGCTGTTGAAATTACTATCATTATGTTGTTTCTTGGCATGGAAAGGAAAAAGATGAGTGAGTGTTTGGGGGGCTTTGTTTTAAGTGCAACAGGCTGCTTATTCATGCAAACTGCTGAAAGCCACTGCAAAGTAAACACAACGAGGAGAGTGAACTTCTTGGAAAACCAGATCTCAAATTTAACTTGGTAAGGAGACAAAGCCATTTCTTAATGAAACCTAAAAAAACTCCAGGTCTGCCAGTTCCTTTAGAAAGGAAAAGCCTTTTCAATGTATTAGATTAACACTGCAGTACCTATTGTGCCATTGCTTTTATGACTCTTACAGAAATATTTCCCACAGCTCCTGCAGGAGCTACTTGTGTAGTGCCAATGCTCAGAAAAACCATCACGTGGTTTTCCTCCAACTGAAAAACAATTTTGAAGATTGGTTTCACATGGTCTGTAATGCTATTCACACTCTGTTCCTGAAGCAGGGAGAAAAACTCTTCTTCAGACACAAAATTAGAGTGATCTGAAGGAAACTTGTTTCATCTGGCAGCTAGTAGTTTGAAGAGCTTAAATTGGATGCAGGTTGGTGTACACAACATTGTCTCCCTCTCACACAGCAGGGCTCCTGCAGCTTCACATACCAAGCCAAGTGGCAGGTCAGTACCATGCCAGTATGTCTGACATCTGCTCTAGATGTTGTCCTGCAACCAGCTCAACACAGCACCTCTTCTGAAGTTGGTATTTCTTCACACACTTACAGCAACGCTGCAGCGCAGCCAGGGAGCTGCCCTGAGGCTCCGACAGCGGTACAGCCTCCGGCTGCCCGGGACCTGCCCCAGCGGAGGGCCAGGACCCAGCACTGCACAGCCCTGGCGCCGCTCTGGCTTTGCCATCAGAGACAGGACCACGCTCACACATTGGTTACACACTCATTCCTCACGATGCGGTGCAGTCCTTCGCAATAAGGCTTCGACTTCACGATATGGTATAGTGGGCATGGTGTTATTTGGTCGAAGGTTGGACTCGATCATCTCGAAGGGCTTTTTTAACTTTAACGATTGGACGATTTCTGTATTTTCTCGTTGGAGCGTGACCCGAAGCGGCGAGGAACGTGCCGTGGGGCGACACAGCCGGCACGGNGCCTCGGGATGGTGTGAGAGGTGCCACTGCCGGCACGGCCTCGGGATGGTGTGAGAGGTGCCACTGCCGGCACGGCCTCGGGATGGTGTGAGAGGTGCCACGGCCGGCACGGCCTCGGGATGGTGTGAGAGGTGCCACGGCCGGCACAGCCTCAGCGCGGTGTCTGAGAGGTGCCACTGCCGGCACGGCCTCAGCGCGGTGTGAGAGGTGCCACTGCCGGCACGGCCTCGGGATGGTGTGAGAGGTGCCACGGCCGGCACCGCCTCGGGATGGTGTGAGAGGTGCCACGGCCGGCACCGCCTCGGGATGGTGTGAGAGGTGCCACAGCCGGCACGGCCTTAGAGCGGTGTGAGAGGTGCCACTGCCGGCACGGCCTTAGAGCGGTGTGAGAGGTGCCAC
>VYZP01077379.1:25257-42042 GCA_013400635.1 Hypocryptadius cinnamomeus | reverse complement strand
GCCTCACAGGGGCCTGGGCACATCAGGGGCTACAAATGCCCAAGACTGGGGCTGCTCCCTGCCAGTTCCACTGGGTTCCACAGCAGTTCCTGCTGGGGGTGGCCCTTGGTGACACAGGTACTTGGTGTCCCTGGGGTGCCCAGTCCCAGGAGAGCTGCTCTCAGGAGGTAGCAGCTCCCAGGACCCTTGTGCACTAGAGCATGGCAGAGATGGAAGACGACAAAGCGAACGCCAACCCCCAGCCACACAGCCCCTTGCCCAGCTGGCCGAACACCAGGCCCTCAGCAGGAACTTGGTGAGGGCAGTGGATGGCTTAGTCCTGCCCCTGTCAGGGACTGAGGAGGAGGAGGCCTTTGTCAGCGTGGAGGAAGAGTGGGAATCTGACATGGATCATGAGCTTTCCCAACAGGGAGATTAGGAGCTACCAAGAGGTCTTCAACTGGGAAGAGTCTCTTGGGCGAGAGCTCTCCCAAGGAGATGTCAGTGGCTGTGGAGAACTCTCCAGCTGGGATGAGGAGAGCAGGAGCTGTCCCAGGGAGAAGCCCTTAGCTACCAAGACTTTTCCACGGGGAAGAATGCAAGGAGCAAGGGCTGTCCCAAGGAGCAGTCAGAAGCTCCCCAGAACCATCTGACTGGGAGGACTCTGTTGGCCAAGAGCTTTCCAAAGAGGAAGACTCCTTTGGCCAAGAGTTGTCCTGAGGCAACGGTAGCAGACTTTCTGTGCAGTCCAGTCAGGACAATGATGGTGACAAAGAGCTCGTTCAGGACAATTGGGAACACGCGAGCATCCACAGCAGTAGGGTCAAGCCCTTGCNCACAACTTCCCAGATAAGGACAAAACTCATAAAGCCAACTCAGCAACTGTGCTGAAATCAGCCACAGCTGGGGAAAAGGTACTTCTGGCATGGGGAGACAGTGACCACCGACTCCCGGCACAGTGACCCCAGAAACCCAGCGAGAAAGAAGAAGAGATAGACTGAGCACAGAGAAAGACTAGTTAGCATAAGAAGTGGGGCAATCTTCTAGCCAACAGAAAAATATTAATACATATTAATATTGCAATATCAATCCTAAGGTATCAGTAAGTTATTGCAAATTGATATTAGTTAATAATAAGAGAAAATATTAACTTAATATTTAATACATAGCAAAACAGAATACTATTTTAAAATACAAATACAAATATAGTATATTATTTAATCTTTATAATGTCCATAAATAAGAAATATTTAGAAATTTTAAAAAGTTAAATATTTAAGGATAATATATTATGTAATATACGATATCGAACATTGTAGATTGTATGTAATATTAATGTAATATCTAAATATTTAAATATGAAACCATAAAATAAAAAAAAATTATAAGACAACCATATAACTGGTAGCCAATGAACACGAATGCCTTTGTTCACTAAAATGTATAAATAGTGAAAAGTTTTGATAGTCACTGTGCTGCCTTTGTGGATTTGCCACCCAGCACCTCCTTCTGTGCAGAACTGTAAATAAAGGAAATAGCTGAACTCTGTGTGGGGATTGGCTTCTTGCACATGGGGTGAAAGGATCCATTTGGGACAGCAGCTTTGCCATGGCCACATTGATAAAAGATGCTGCTTTTCCAGGCATGCTCAGCCACCTCTGCCAGCCGGCTCCCCGAGTCCCTGAGCCCAGAAGTTGTTGTTCAGGTGTTTGGGGAATCTCCTGGGGCTGTTTGGACCAGCTGTGTGGTGTTCCCAGTGAACACCTGGCAAGCTGAATTCCCCCACAGGGACAAGGGTGGCTGGTTTGGAGGTGTCCCTTGGTTCCTTGAAGAACCATTTGTTGGGGTCATCATCCTGGTTGGGTGGCCAAGAGCATCCTCCCACAAAACACTGCTAGGGAATTCCTAGGAGATAAAAAGCACAACCACACAGGATTTAGCTGAGAAGTACAAGGTTGAAATGTGTATTGCTTTTGGCTAAAACATAGCTATTAAACGAATATTTTTTATTTTTAATGAGACCTGCAGTGGAGACAGGGACAGGCCAAAGGGTCTGTTCTTTGGATAGACTTTGGAAGAAGAAGCTGCTAGTGTAAAGTCTGTGTTTTGGAGGAGAGGCTACATTTCCTATGCTGCTGAAAACCTCTCCTGGAAAGAAAAACAAAACACAAAACCAAACCAACCAACCAAAAAACAACAACAACCCCCCTCAACCAAACCAAAATGAAAACAGAGCACAAAAAAAAAACCAGAACAGAGAACTGAAATCAAAACTGAAATCAAATCCCCAGAAATGAAGAACTGCTGTCACTCGAATGGTATTAAGCCACCCATCTCAGTCCCCCAAATTCTAGTCATTGTTCAGCATCTCACTGCAGCTAAGAAGCCATCACATAAATCACAGTCATACATTACTTCCCTCCAGGCACTATGTTTAAGTAAAAGCATCAGCTTCTCTTTGCTTGTCTGGGTGGATTGCTCTTGGTCAGAATTTTCCTTTAAGCACAGCCTGCCTCACAAAGAGCATATTTCACTTTCTTTTCCTGTCTTCTATTTTTCTTTTAAGTATAGTGGAAACTTCCCACTTTGAGTTAGATAACACTACACAAAGAACACGAAGAAACAGTTGCCACTGAGAAACGGAAAATGTTTCCTATTATTTGATCAATATTTTCAATGGCTGCCATCAAATTGGACTGCCAGGGATCCAGGGATTTTTAAGAGACATGTCAGGACCCTGAAATACTTCTCATGCTTTTAAATGGAGAAGTAAAAAAGGAACTTTGTAGAGGTACTTTGTTCTTTATGGGACTGGTTGTCACGTTAACATAGGAGGTAAAAATGGGAGCATCTAAAATGTGTTTCTGCATGGGGGTACAAGGGACCTCTATGTGTGGAATGCTCTGCTGGGGATATTTGAAATGGGAGCCTACCCCTGGCAAAATGTAGGAAAGGAAGGTGTGGCACGACAGGGGCAAAGCTGCTGGTGTCCACCCAAGGTGACCTCCAGCCATGTCTGTGGCTTCCAGTATCTGCCCAGGACAGGTAAGCACTGGAAGGTTGGGTACTTCTAGAAATGCAGAGGATGTGGAAAACCACTGCTACCACCTGCTGTGCCATCCCACTTCTAAATCCACAAACCCACGCTGAGTAATGCCACAGCCTAAAGCTCATGGCTTCCCATGAGATCAGCCTACTGGGGTTAGAAAAAGATGGATTGCTGTGCAGGCTTTTACCTTACTGCATGGTGGTGGCCCCACATGTGTAATAAGGACCCAGCACTTTCCCAGCTCAGGAGAATGCAGGAAATTACATCCTACCTGCTCCCTGTGGTTGGCAACACCAACTGGCATGGAGGACATCGACCTCCACCACTGCAGATGTTGTTTTCCCCCCAGATTCATTTTTCAGAATTAGGATTCCATGAAAAAGCTTTTCAATTCTTCCTAGGAGGCAGTTCCTTTAAAAGTGTTCAAATTATGGGTGCAAAGTCAAAATCCCACTTTCAAACCTGCAAGATTGCTTGTAATCTGAATAGTGATCGAAAAAGTGGCAAGTGATCACTTTTCAGGTCAGAGGGTTGTCAAAATACTTGAGAGTCCTCTTGCCATATTTAAATACTGAGAGTCCTCTTGCCATATTTAAATACTGTGCCATGAACAAATGAAAACAAAGCTGATGATGGCTATTCAGCACTGCAGATTATCAACACACTTCTCACCAGTCCAGGTGACTCAGCTTCATCTCTATCTCTGTAGAAGTGAAAACACCATGGAGTTAAAGACCATTTTGCAGGAATTTGTGCTGTGAAAAGTTCTCAGGGTGGTTTCATCTTTGATTCAGATGACAGAGGCACAGCTTTTACTGTTGCAAAGAATGGAACACTTGTACAGAGTGTGAAGAACAGAGCAAATGTAAAGCATGACAATGTTGTACTTCATGGTGACTGCTAAACAGAAATTAAAGTAAAATTTAATTGTAATTGATGTGAGATTAATTGTGGTCTGGAGCAGGAGGCAGTGGCTGTCAGACTGCACAGAGCTTGAGGGCTGTCTCAGAGCTTGGCACTCTTGAGGACTGCCAGCCATTAGCACTGTAATTATGTTATTTTTATAATTCAGGCATGTAGCAAAGGGTGATTACGATGCAAAGGACTAAACGTCCTGCCAGTAACACAAGCACCACCCGAAAAAATTATTATTATTATTATTATTAAGAAGAATGACTTAATGTGGAAAAACATTGAAACAGCTATTGAAGTGCTCAGTTTGTATCCACCTCATGAGCAGCAAGGTGCTAAGGAGCAATCACTGAGTCTGCCAAAGTCAAATTGAGTCAGACTAATTTAAATGGGTTTTTTGGCAGTGTCCCTGGGCTATGGAGCAGTTTGCAAACCAGTAGCAGGAAACTTTAGGGACTGGTGAGAGACACAACACCAGAAAGCTGCTGGGAGCACAGCAGTGACTACGAGTGGCAGCCACGGTTGGAGATTTGAAGCTTTCAAGCTTCATTTGAAGTTTCAAAGGGGGCTTCAAACAGGAACCACAGAATTAATGTTTTAATGTTGAGAAAAAATGTAAGGAAAGATTAAAACAGCTGGGTTCAGTCTAGGGAGGAGAGAGTAGATGAGGACAATCATCAGACACATCATGGAATGGTATAAAAAGAGTAGTGATGAGTTATGATGAGTTATTCTCCATGTAATTGGCTTTGTCCTTTTGGGTTAATTCCATATGATTGGGGAATAATTAGAATAACTGTGGAATGCTGCAGGAAGCAACTTAAGTTATGGAATCAGCCATATGGGAGATGTGTGAACCACAGGGGGACAAACACCACTTATGACCAGTCCAGACACATGCTGTGCTTTAAAAAAAGGGAAATTGAATAAATGTTTCTACAGCTTCCTTTCAGTCATGTGCTTGATTCTATAGTTAACATGAACAACACTTACACTTACATGAAGTCCCTACATTTTTTATGTAAGTTGCACTTAAAGGAAGAAAAAATAATGAAATCAAACTATGTAGATTTGCAGCTTAAATTTGGCAAAATAATTCAAATAACTGGATCTTTACATGTTAGCATTGCTATTCTGTGTTGTCAACATCACTAAAATCAGCTCAACAAATGTGCTGGCTCTTGCCATACTCTCTCTGAACAGAAGAAATGTTATTAATAAACTGACATCAAAGTAATTTGTTGTATTACAATTTAGACTAAATCCTGTTTGTGAATTAGTATTTAAAGGGAATGAAAAGAAAAGACATACTAAAAGAAACAAGTAAAACCAAACCCCTAAAAGTATTAATGACAATCTATACTTACTTTCAAAAATCCTAGCATTTTATGACTGAGCTCCTGAATATCACATTTCCAAACCAGACTATTTTATTTTCACTTCTTATCAAAATACCTGGTTGTTTTCAGATTAGAATAAAACCACAGAGAGCAATGATAGTTTAAAAACTGTGCATTTGACTTGTTGTACAGTTGGTGTTCAGATGCTTATTGAGTTCTGGAGGCAATTAATTAGAATCATAGGTATAAAAATATAGAATTGTCTTTATTAGTGAGGTATGCATTTGTTCAGATCAGGTTTCTTGGGATACAGCCTTCTATTTGGATTTCAGCTGGCCAGCCTTTGTATCTGTTCTTCGTCTGGTCAGAGTGGTTTATCTGTAACAATAAAATAAATAAAAAAAAAAAACAAACCAGTATTTAGTTTTTTCTATTTATATACCAGTTTGTCAAGCTTTATACAAGAGGAGGGGGTAATGAAGGAGGAGTGGAAAGCTGAGGAGAATGTTGCACATCTTGCTTAACATAATGGGTGAAGATTCTGCCAGTTTCTCTCTTACACAGAGTGCTTTATTTATTTCACAGATGGCTATCATGATATACACTAAACTGATTATCTTTGTCCACCAGAAGCTCTGAAATGTGAAGAATATTGCAAAAATATTCTGCTCCAGCACAAGTTGGGGATGACTTGCTGGGGAAAAGCTCTGTGGAGAAGGACCTGGGGGTCCTGATGGACAGTGAGCTGTCCCTGCCCAGCAAAGACCAAAGAGGCCACTGGTGTCCTGGGGGTCATCGGGATGGGCATTGCCAGCAGGTCAGGGGTGATCCTGCCCCTGTGCCCAGCCCTGGGGACACCTCTGGGTGCTGTGTCCAGCTCTGGCTCCTCAGCACAGCAGGGACAGGAGCTCCTGGAGCTGAGCAAGGGCCTGGAGCAGCTCCGTGCCCAGGAAAGGCTGAGGGAGCTGGGGCTGCTCAGCCTGGAGAGGAGCCCCAGGGAGAGGGGTTCAGCCCTGCCTGGCCCTGGTGTCCCTGTGTCTGTCCCTGGCTGTCCCTGTGTCTGTCCCTGTGTCTGTCCCTGTGTCTGTCCCTGTGTCTGTCCCTGGCTGTCCCTGTGTCTGTCCCTGTGTCTGTCCCTGTGTCTGTCCCTGTGTCTGTCCCTGCCTGTCCCTGTCTGTCCCTGGCTGTCCCTGTGTCTGTCCCTGTGTCTGTCCCTGTGTCTGTCCCTGTGTCTGTCCCTGTCTGTCCCTGGCTGTCCCTGTGTCTGTCCCTGTGTGCAGAGGTCAGAGCAGGCCCAGGCTCTGCTCCAGGCCCAGCAATGGCCCCAGAGCCACGGGCAGGGCCTGAGCCCAGCAATTCCCCTCACAGGAGGCACAACTTCTGCCCTGGGCAGTGCCCAGCCCTGAGCAGAGAGCAGAGAGGCTCTGGGGGCTCCTCCCTGGGGACATTCCAGAGCCATCTGGACACAGCCCTGTGCCCTGTGCTCTGGGATGGCCCTGCTGGAGCAGGGAGGTGGCACCAGTGACCCTCTGTGGTCCCTTCCAGCCTGGTCCCATCCTGTGATCCAGTGATATTCTGGGAAAAGAGCCGTAGTGGAAGCTGTGGAGGGAATCAGCATCATCAAGGGACGTGAACTCTGTGTTGGGTTTTCTCATTTCTGCCTGCCTCAGTGACATGATGAGCACGACTGGGCTTACAGAAACTCAACACAGCAAGGGCACAGATGCAAACAGAAATCTCTGTGAAAAACAATATCTTTAGTCCTCCTACAACCTGTGGCCAAGTTATTCCCAAAGTTTTTTGTTTTGATATACAGACAAATATAAAGTGAAAATGAAACAAATCTGACCTTTTCTCTTTGGATATTATCTGGCAGCTTGAAGCCTTTGGCAGCTATAAAAACCCAACTTGATCTGAACTTTATATTCTTTATTTCTTTACTTCCCAGTTCTTCTACTAATTTTTTGGCGTTATCTTTCAACCTAGGAAAATATAGTGAAAAAATGAGTGTTAAAAATTCAGGATGTGAAAAGTCATGAAAAAGATCATGGCTGATTCATGCTTTACATTTAGCATTAAGCCTGCAGAAGCAAAAATGAGATTTAAATAGTCCTGAGAGCTGTGGTAGCAGCATGACATTGAATTCACTGAGAGAATTGAATTTATAAAATTTTTTCCTTCTCAGGAAGTTCCTGATGTTAATACAACCTGTTTGTAACAGCATAGCAGAAAGAAAAATGTATATCAAATAATGTCTGGTGCTTCAGTCCTTCCTAAATAAGGACAAGGGTGTCAAACATGGATTAAATATTTTCCTGAATAATTACCATATCATGAACTCAGCTAAAAACCCCCAAACATTCAAAAGCACCTGAAAAATCAGATTGTGATGGTAGAAGGAATGCAAACTAGAGACATCATAATTAGAGATGTGGATAAATACTATTTCAGAATAAAGAAGGTTGTGACCCAGAGGTAACAGCAGTGCCCCTTGGAATGCTTTTAAACAATACAATATCTGCTCATTCTAGGGGGCACCAACACACAGATATGTGCAATCATGGAAAAGACATGCAATTAAAACTTTTAGACAAGAATTGAGAGAACAACTCTGAGTGTAGAGTGGAATTTGCCATTCCTTTACGCCAATTCCCAACAGTAATTTTCCAGCTTTTCACCTCTCTGCTCCTCAGGCTCCATAACCTCCTACCTGGTGCTGCCATCATCGTGAGTGGCCATCAGAAGGACGCTCCCTTCTGGTGCTTTCCTGATGAAATCCATCATCTCCCTTGAGTGGTCTGTGGAGTCAATCACACAGCTGGTTATTCCTGGCACGCACATCACGTTCCTACTCATGCACCCACGATCACGAGCATTTTTAAGGAGTCAAGGAATCACCTTCCAGTGCCTCGGAGCATTCTGGTTCTCCTCACTAATAAGTAAGGAAACTCGCCATTCAAAACTTAGAAAATGTGTTAAAAGCTATTCTTAAAGTAGATAATCTTTCCAGCTATGTGGAAGGATGTTAAGAGACAGATAAGCAAATTTCCTATGATGATTTTATAACTAAAATAGAACAGGATGTGTCAGGAAAAGGAATTTTGCTGAGTGAAGTATCTGGATGTCATATGTGGTTAAGTGCCATTCCTACCAGACTGAAATAATGGAGACCAAAGAAAAAGACAAAATAAAAAACGGGAAAAGAACAAGATAATTTAACAGAAAAGATCATTAACTATCTCAACCAACAGGAGAAATTCAACTTTTTGGGCAAAATTTGTCATCATATCTGGCCAGAACATATTTTATGAAGACAGCAGCTGTTTGTTTCTAGCTGATCCCTGTTGAGAATACAAAGTCAAACAGGGAAGAGGAGGATAATTACACGAATCTGTCTTTTCTTAATGGAGAAACACTAACAAAAGCTCTATTGGACTCTTTTCCTTACCTTCTTTCCACATTTCAAAAAAATTTATCGAGATGAGTTTTCCTGTTTTATCTGTAATTAAAAAAAAATCTAAATATGGGCAAATGTTATTTTATTCAATAGGCAAACATAGCATTTTCAGCTAAAGCTAGGCATTCCTAATTTTGTGTATTATTTGGCTTCTTTTGTTTCAGTTCTTAAATTGGAAGAAACAAGAAACAACAACTTTAGGATTTGGGGAGAATATTTTGTTTCATGTAGTCTCTGAACCATCAAATGTGACTAAAAAATTTTATTACTTCTTATTTTAAAAAAAATCATTTTTTGGTGTGTGCTTCCATGTTTTTATATCTAAATATTCTATACTAAGTCACAGCCATTGATAGGAAAATTGATTAAACCTAAGACTGTTTGAATGAGCTTAATCCTATTCTGTGCAGTGTTTGAGATGCTCAACCTTTCATGCATAGGACACTTACTAAGAACAGTCATTGTCTTGCCTTATCTAATTAGTGAACATGTAAAAAAATATGTTTTGCTACAGACTGGTGCAGGATAATGGACAGATTTACCTGCTCCTATTTGCCACCATCTTGCTTGTGCATTCAAAATGAGTATTTCTCCTCTTACTCTCATTTTAAACTCATTTTTGTATTTTATACCCAGTAAAGATTTTATGATTGTTGGGAAAAAGGCACTAGTTAACTGGGGAAAAATTTGGAACAGATTCTTGTCAGTGGTTAATTTAATCCTCAGCAAAATCATACAAGTTCAGACGAAGTCAAGATCTTGCTTAACAATAGTGAGACAAAAAAAAATTAAAATATAAGTGTTTTTTGATCAAAGCCAGCTTGACTGTGCCTGTGAACTCCCTTTTTTTCCCTCATCCACAAGATTTAGGCATTCATTTTTCCCTGGACCCATTATTGAATACACTGCACTTCATCACCATTCCCGTTCATCTAAATCAAAATTTAGGATTTAGGTGCCTCAAAACCTAGAATAAAGCACACCTGCTGCTTCCAGTGGCTTTTACTATAAGCAAATAACAGTTGAATATTATTAAAATTTGAATTTGTCTTTCTGTATCTTGAACAAGTCTGGAAAAGGAATTTGTACCCTGGCTACAGCTTGAGCAGAACTGCAACTCTCAGTTCCTGCCTCCCCCTTATCAGTGGAGCAGCAGATATATTTTACCAAGGACTGAAGCTGAAAGCTGAGTCCTACTGCTGGAGATTACAGATATTCTTGCTGTGCTACAAGTCTTTTGTCTAATAAAATACACCACATCCTTGTGCACATTATCTATTCTATTTTCCTGTATTTATTATGAGCATGTTTCTTTTGTTTACCCAGAAGACCGTTTTTATCACACAGATTTGTTTTTCTTACATTAACATGAATCAAGTTTGCAATATTTTCATTTCCCTTCCATACTAGCTGGTAAAAAAACCCCACAAAACAAAATATCCAAGCCCCCCAAGAACACGTAATTTATTGCAGTACAAAACTATGTGTCTCTTGAACATTTTTTTCTCTTACTTACAATTCACAATGGCAATGTTTATACCACTTCCAGCTTCATAATTCCCTTCATTTATAAATCTGGAATTGAAATAAATACTATATCAGTAAAAGACATCTGTCCAGCAGCTCTGTTGCAAAGTTATGTTTACCTGTGCTAAGTAATTTTCTGATACTTATGTTTTCTTCAGTTATTTAATTCAAAACTCTATTGTAAACGAGCTTAAAAATCTTGCACAGTGTATCAGTCACTTTCCTTCAACAATGACTCTTTCAAAATGAGCCAGATCAAGAAAATATTTCATACATTTGCAGCCAGAAAGATAAAGGAGGAAAAAACCACAAAACAAACAAGATGAGGTGGTTTTGTGACTGTCTTCTCTGTGGATTATGTCTCCAGGAAAGGTCACTGCAAGGTTTTAAAGTTATTTCATCTGTCCAGTTTGAAAAGCCATAAATGAACCTAAGTTTCAGAAGGTGCTGAGCAGTCAACATTCTGTAAATCTGCTATCCTGCACCATGAAAATTAAAAATCCTGCTGAAAACTAACAGTCATTTGCAGCTTATATAGAAGAACAAAGAAAATTACTAGAGATTAGGTTAAAAAAAAAAAAGACAGAAGAAGAAGAGTTAAATACTGTTAGATAAATTCTGAAGCTTTCCACCAGAATGGAGCCCCTGGTAGGAGCTCAGTTGCTGCTACTGAGCCAAACCCAAACATGTCTACAAAGCACTTGCTTAGGTGTAAAGTTAGAGTGGTACTCACTCCTCATCCTCAAAACAAATTTTAGGCCTCCTCTGTTTGCCACCGCCACTGAGGATGCGATAGACGAAGTTCCCAGGTGGGCAGGGGGACCAGAGGTCACACTTCTGCCTTTTGGGGGCTGGGGCTGCCACAGCAAAGATGAAAAAATGTTTTATTGGATGCTGCATGAACAATTTCTACATGGGATGAACCTCCTAAAGCCAATGTGCTGAACTCAAACACCTGAACACAGAATCCTGGCAGTTCTCTGGGATTCTGGCAACTTCATCACAGGTTGGTTTGGGCTGGAAGTTATCACTGATTTCCAAATAAGTATAATTGAAAATAAGGTAATTATTGTCTGCTATTCCACATAACAGGAAACAAGGGCTACCAGGATGAAGGTTTCCTACCAACAGCTTGAAGTGAATAGTTACCATTCTTATTTTAAGCCCTTTTTTCACACAATAACTTAGCCATAGACTGACAAAAATATACACATTAAACCACCTGGTCAGAGTAGAGCTAAAAAATAATGAGAATTTACTCACAAAGTTTAGTTAGTGCTTCAGCTGTTTATCATAAATATAAGATACATGTAATAGAAACAAAGCTGCAGCTTTGCACTCTTGCCTGCAAACAAATAAGGTGTTCTTACATCAGTGTTCAAATAATTGCCTTTGTATACCTGCAAAAATAGGCTGACATTGTGTTTCTTCAAAAACGGTGTCTAAGAAAAGGTTTAGCTTTGCTTTAATTAACTTTACAATCAGCTTCATTCTTATAATAGCACATACCAAATGATTTCTTAGCTAACAAGCCATTTATTATTTAGCACATAAATACACAATATCAGATACAGTATAAGAAAGAAAAAAAAGGAAATAAATACAACTACATACCCCGCAACACTGGTTTCTTTCCAATCTCTTGAAGTGCAGCAATAGATACTGTATTTTGGGGTACATGAGCAGCAACAAAGTATCCCAAATACCAAGCAGCCAAGGATGTCAACAGGAATCCAAATAATCTCAGAACAACTGTGAAGGGGAAAATAAAAAGGAAAAAAAAACCACACAACAAAAACATAAAAATGTTTTCATAGCAACACAAAAAATCTTGTCATTTTTTCTGGCATTGCTACCCAGACTGGCTGTTTTTTGTCTGATTCACTGTGCTAACCACAGCGTTCAGAGATGTGGCAATAGAATATTTGGTGCATTCCTATCTCCAAGGACAACCCCTTTTGTTTCTAAAACTTGATCTTCAAGCAGAAAATTCCCCCAATTACTCTCTTCAATCCACATCCATAATACCTCAAAGAAACACAAAGTTTAACTCAATCCTAGTAGGATTTTGACTCTGAAAAGTGAGTAACAGGTACTACAGAGATGTTTTGCAGTTAATATTGATTTTTTTGAGACATGCAAACACTCCAGGAATGGTTTTAAATGCTGATCAAGCAGGGAATTCCCTGCATCCATGTTTTTAACATGCTGGGTAAAACCAGCATGGCTCTAACAATCCCTTTCACAAAATGAGCTCTCTCTGCATTCACAGAATCACAGAATAATCTGGGTTGGAAGGGACCCTCAATCTAATTAATTAATCTAATTTGACCTCTCTTAAACAAGCAGGGAAATCTTCAAATGCATCAGGCTGCTCAGAGCCCTGTCCAGCCTGCCCTTGGGTATTTCCAGGGATGGGGCAGCCACCACCTCCCTGGATAACCTGTGTCAGTGTTTTAGCACCCTTGTTGTGAAAGGCTTCCTCCTCATATTGAATATCTGCTTTTCCTCAACATCAGAAGTGCTGATGGCTTTCCTGATGAAATACACCACCTCATTTATGATGCTAAATGAGGAAATATCACACTACAGTAGTGGAACAGGTTGTTTTAGAGGCATGAGTCACTTCTTGATCTGCAAAGAACCATCCTTGAAAACAAGGGTCTGTTAAAGTGGAAAAAGAGAAAATTATTCATTTTGTAATCCTGAAAACTGAGTTCAACAGGACCAATGTCCAAAAATATGCAGTATGTTTATTTTGCCAGTTCTCTAGAAAATATCTTGTATTATCCAGTCTGAATCTTCCTTATGACAGTTTACACTCATAAGATAGTTCTCTCCTTTCCTTCTTTGAACTGCCTTTTATAAACATTAAGATTTCTGCACTACCCTTTCTCTAGAATAAGGCCAAATTTTTCACTTGACCTCCTCAAGTCCTGTTTTGCGAGTTCTGCCACTCCTGTGAATTCTGCCCAATTGGTCTGCATCCAAATTCTGAAAAATTCTGTTTTTCTGATTATTCATGCCAGAAGGAACTTTGATTTTTATTTTCCATAAGAGCAAACTTTATTCACACAGGTTCTGTTGATAATCCACCATAAAGACTGAATTTTTCATGTCTAGCTACTCCTTATTTGTATTTCTCCTTGTGGTTATTCCTGCATTCTCCCAGCTTTAAAAATTAAAAGCCCAATGAAACATTGCAGAAACATTTGTGTGACTGCAGGGAAAATACTGTGAGAAACTTGCTATGTTTTCATCAAAGGATTAAGTTTGAGGAAGTAATGTAATGGATCTTCAGATATTATAAAATTTCCCTAAGTATTATCCATGAGAAATCTATCACTCCACCACAAGTAGTGGTGCAAACCCACACTAAAATAATACTGAAATTACTCTGACACTTCATTTGTGCAGTGATGTGAACACAAACACTGAAAAAGTCCTCATGCACAAATCAGGAAGCTGCTGGAACCAAGCAGAATGACACCAACCTTAGTTTGTTTTCAATATTTAAAAAAAAACTACCAGATTTATGCACAAAATAGATTTAATTCATAAAGGAGGCCAAGTCACAAGTTTCAAAGACAAAATCCTGGAAGAATGAAGTGAAAATGACAATTTTATTGAGAGATTTCAATGGCTATTTTTGGGCAGAGGATGGGGCGTGGTTCATTGCAAAGATCTATGAAAGCACCAGTCAGATTTTGTTTTGCTCATTCCACAGTTAGCTTGGCAGGTTTACCTTTACAATGTATTCACACTATTTTTCATCATTATTATGCAACAACTTTGTTGCAAACCAGGCTCAACAGTGCAGCATTTTCTCTAAATAGAAGAGAAAGTACAATGTCTAACTGCTGTTATGCCTGATGTTGTTCCCTGGTGGCTGGGAAAGTCATGGAACAGATCATCCTGAGTGTGATCACGTGCCACAAACATGATAACCAAGGGATCAGCAAGGGTTTAGGAAAGGCAGGTTCTGCCTGACCAGCCTGATCTCCTTTTATGACCAGGTGACCCCCCTGGGGGATGTGGGGAAGGCTGTGGATGTTGTGTGCCTGGACTTCAGCAAAGCCTTTGACACCACCTCCCACACATGTCCTGGAAAAGCTGCAGCCCAGGCCTGGACAGGTGCATCTTCCCTGGGTTAAGAATTCTCTGCTCAGAGGGTTTTGGGGAATGGTGCCACACCCAGTTCTGAGTGGTGTCCCCCAGGATCAATTTTGAGGACAGTCAGGTTCAATCAAGTCAAGTCTTTACCGATGATCTGGGTGATGGTGTCAAGGGACCAACTGCACACTCAGTTTGCAGGCAACACGAGGTTGGGTGGGAGTGTTGATCTGCTGGAGGGCAGGAAGGCTCTGCAGAGGGATCTGGACAGGCTGGATGGATGGACTGAGGCTTGGACCAGGAACAGTGTGGCCACAGGAGCAGGACCCACCTGTACTGGGCACTGGTGAGGTCACACCTTGAGTCCTGTGTCCACTTCTGGGCTCCTCACTACAAGAAAGGCATTGAGGGGTTGGATGTGCCAGCAAGGAGCTGGGAAGGGGCTGAGGCTGGAGCAAAGGAGGCTCAGGGGGGACCTTGTGGCTCTGCACAAGTCCCTGCCAGGAGGGGACAGCCGGGGGGGTCGGGCTCTGCTGCCAGGGAACAGGGACAGGAGCAGAGGGAACGGCCTCAGGCTGGGCCAGGGCAGGCTCAGCTTGGACAGCAGCAGGAATTTGCCCATGGAAAGGGTGCTCAGGCCTTGGCAGGGGCTGCCCAGGGAGGTTTGGAGTGCCCATCCCTGGAGGAGTGAAAGAAACATCTGGATGTGGCACTCAGTGCTACTCTCTAGTTCTCAGGGTGGTGATCAATCAAAGGTTGGACTCGATGATGTTGGAGGTTTTTCCCAACCTAAATAGTTCTGTGAACCTATAATACATTCTGTATTTTATTTAGAACACAAGCTTCTTAAACGTTTTTTGAAATATGCCTTTTAAGGCTCAAGGAACACATTTCCTAACTCTCCTGCATAGTTGGTACCTGGTTCTCAAAACTCACAGAATATTTTTACTGTCAACCAACTTTTGGTTTTGCTTTCTGGGACTCAGAAGGTATCAAGAGACCACACTGACCCAAACTGCTGGGTCCAGCTGGCTCTCTTAGGTTTACTGAGGTTATTTATCCTGCACACATACATTCATTTTTGGGTTTCTCCACAGATATGTGCAAACCTCTACACAGTTAACAGCGAAGCCATAGCTCAGACAAAGTTAAGATAATCAAGAGAACTTAGTATTTGTGATTAAGCAATTAAGAGTAATAAAGCACAAAGTCCAGCCTACACGCTAGAAAGTCAGCCTGTGCTTTTGCTGATATTGGAGGCTGTGGTTGCTCAGCACCAAGGAGCAGTGTGGGGACACTGAGCTGCAGAGGTGTTGCTGTGCCTCCCTCACGCCATTTCTGCCACAGAGTAGCTCCCTGAGAGCTCCAACTGTGACACTGTCATGAGGCAGAGACACTCACAATACTCACAGTGCCAGGCAGAGGAGGTGGCAGAGAGAAGCCAGGAGGAAGGACAGTCAGGATGGAGGTGCGGCAGGACATGTAAAACAGCAGAGCATAAGGAAAAGATGACAGAATCACAGAATATCCCCAGTTTAAAGGGACCCACAAGGATCATCCAGTCCAACCCCAACAAACCCACCCTGTTCCTGAGAGCGTTGTCCAAACTCTTCTTGAGCTCTGTCAAGTTCAGTGCTCCCCACTTCCCTGGAGAGCTGCTCAGTGCCTGACCACCCTCTGGGTGAAAAACCCTTCCCTAATATCCTAATACCTCCTCTCCTAATATCTCCTCTCCCCTGAGAGAGCTTTCTGCTCTTCTCTCGGGTCCGGTGTCCAGCATTTCCACCTTTCAGCAGCTCCCAATTTCCCTTGACCCTCAGGTGCCTCTTGGCAACAACTAAATCACTAAATGTGAGCCCAGTACTGGGTTACTACTCTGTGTTTAGCTGATTCCAAACCCCCAAGCAGCCACACCTCGCTAATATACGCACCCATCCGCACGCAGCTGGGCTTGAACAGAGGAAAAAAAACTAAAAAAAGAGAATATATTTAAGACTCGAGCATGAATTATTCCAGACTAAGAGCTGGGTGTTGAGCCGACATCAGCCCTCTCACCCCTTCCCCTTAGCCATGGGGGTCTCATCCCGCCCAGAGCGGCTCCGGGGCGCATCCTACTTACAGTGCCGGGTCAGCTTCCCAGTTCCTCCTCCTCCTCTTCCTCTTCCTCTTCCTCCTCCTCTTCCTTTTCCTCTTCCTCGTCCCTCTCCCAGCCTCCCCCTGCCAGCACCGGGCAGACAGCGGGAAGGGGAGCGGCCGCCTGTAAGCGCCGCACCGCCCCGGTTAGACAACTTCAAATTATTCTCTGCAGAGAGCACCCAGCTGGCCCGCGGGACAGGAGGAGAGCACATATGCCACTCCTCTCCTCTCCTCTCCTCTCCTCTCCTCTCCTCTTCTCCCTCCCTCCCTCC
>VYZP01077379.1:3279-25183 GCA_013400635.1 Hypocryptadius cinnamomeus | reverse complement strand
CTCCCTCCCTCCCTTTCTCTCTCTCTTTCTCTCTCTCTCTCTTCCTCTCTCTCTCTTTCTCTCCCCCTTTCTCCCTTTTCCTTCTGTGTTGTGGGTTCTTACAGATCATCTGCTCCCAACCCCACTACCATGGGCAGGGTATGTCCCACAACATCAGGTTACTCAGGTGTTGGACATTTCCAGGGATGGGGCAGCGCCTCACCACCCTCACAAGGAAGAATTTCTTCCTAATAGCCAATCTAAACCTACTCTTTTTGAGTTTGGATCCATTCTCCAGATGAACCAGTTATTTTTGAGTCTGTTGAACCCATCCCAGGGCTTTTTCCATTGGAGACCCCTCCTCCTTTCTCCACCCCTCGTCACAGCTCTGGGATGACACAATTTCCACCACGAGCTCCAGCCCACCCTTGGTTGATCTTTTATTGTGTACCAGGAGTCGTGCACCCTCATATGGGGGTTTCCTTCCTGCTGGGGTAGCTGGGTCACTAATTTTCATTTAGAAAACCATTAAAACTGCTCTGTGATTCTGCAGTTGCCCTTGAAACCTCTCAGATTTAGCTTCCACTAAGCTCTTTCATTCCCTCTGCCTCTAATGATGCACAGGAATTATGTTTAGCTCAGCAAACACATGAATTAAATCCTGCAGGAGGGTTCATATAGGAACTGCAGCCAGAGTGGGCCTTTTTCATTCCTCCCAGGACACTGCTGAAAGCTGGAAATGTTTCCAGTCTCTGGAGGAGAGGCGTTTCTTGTCCTTGTCTGTGAGTGGTACATTATAATACCCTGTAAATTGCAGGTAAAACCTAAGGGAGTAATTGCTGCAGGTTATTTTCAAATGTACTGGAGCTTGCAAATGAAAAAGCAACGTCCCACGAAACCTGGGCATGTGAATAATTAAAGAGGTAACGTGGGACAAATAAACTTAAGCAATGAGAAGCATTGGACAGAAAATAAAAAGAGTTATGAGATGGCAAGAGGAAGTTAAGGATAACATTAGTCTGACATACTTTTTAAAATATGCAATTACTTCTTCAGGAAGTGTTAACCTGCAAGCTGGCACATCAGAAAATGATGTCTTTGTTAATAAATGATTGAAACTGTTGAAGACTGCACTTCTAGACCTTAAAGTAACAATAATCCAGATCTAAGCCTAAAAAACTGTGTGGTAACCAAATGAAAAATTAATCTATTTTTATTAAAGCAAGGAATATTAACTAGCAGTTGGGATAATTTAATTTTGAAATAAGTTTATTATATGAGTAGTTTTGGGTCACAGATTTCATAGGGAAAATTTTAAGCCCTTAGGAACTTTGTCACCACCTCAATACAGTGAAAAACCCACTTCAGTGGCCATCAGTGTCTATAGGAAAAAATGAAATTTTACCTGCTTTTACCCACAAGAAAAGTGCAGCAGATTACTTTTCATTACTGCCTAAACTACATGGAACTACACCCAGGCATTTGCTCCAAATCCTGGTCTGCTGGTCTGCCAAACCCCAGGGATCCAGTGGCTGAGGGGATTTTAAGTGTCTAAGGAAGAGGAAATGTTTTACTTCAGGTATCTCTTTTGTACCTGCAAAAAAATCAAGTGACACTTCTTTCTTTAACGATTAATCAAAGATGTGGGATGCAGAACCCTTCTGAAGGATCATTTCTGATTTCATCCTGCAGACATTCATTCTGTAATTTGAAATCTTAGAGGGAAAACTTACAAAATATTAATATACACTCTCAATTCCTGTGAGGCTGTAAGACCCTTTGGTGACACACAGGACAGGAAATCTGCTCAGGAAACAAATGACACTGAATGGAGCAGGTGAATGCATCTACAGGGTCTTCCTCTTGTCTTATCACCACAAAACCCAGTCAGCAGAGGAAGTTTATGGTCTAACCCAGTTAAAACTACACCAGCAAGTTCCTGCTTGCCCTTTGAGCCACGGCACCAACAGAGAGATTTTCTGCATCCACCTCACTTGACTAATAAATGAGCAGAAATGTCATTCCAGACCTTGTAAGAATTTAATTTGTGTTTTCTGCTTGCCCACAAATGGCCAGCAGTGGATTTTCCTGCCAGGACAAGTTCAAAGAATTTAATGATTTAAAATGAAGGCAGAGTTAGCAAGGCGGGGAGAGAATGTTGGACTAAATCTTTGCTTGTTGAGCTCACAAGAACTTAAGAAAATAGACCTCCTACATAAAATGTGCAACTGCTGTCTAATTTTACCTAAGACTCGGGGCAGACAAGAACATGCACATGGACAACAGGGGCAGCAGTGTGGAAGAGCAGTTATTTAATTCACCCATAATTTACCATGTGCCTGTGCCATAACTCAGCATCCTGTGTGGTGGTGACATGAAGGAGGACATAGAGAAATAGAGATGTAAATGTGTATTGTAATAAAATTACTGTTGATTTTTGTTTGATTGTCTTTTTTTCTGATTTTTTTTTTCCTTTGGGTTCCTCCCCCCCCCCCTTTTTTTTTTTTTTTTTTTTTTTTGTATACCTTCACTGTCTTTATGAAACCCAGGAGAAATTACTTAAAACAAGAGGAGAATTTTTAGGTACTTCTTTTGTGGATATAAAGGATTAAAGTCACCTTCCCCAAAATATACAAAAATGGATCATTTAACAAAGGGCAAAAAGCAAACATTGATTACTTTCAGCTGATAAGCTATAAAACCTGTGAAGTTTGTGAGCCTGGGGCATTTCTGGCCTGCTGAACAATACAAAGGTGGGACTAATTTATGTGGTTTTCTTCTGCTTTGTTAATCCAGAGAAACATGTGGAGAATATATTTAACTGCACTTGATCCAGATAGAAGATGGATACATCAGCAGTAAAAAATAAATCAGCAGTTAAAAATCAGTAAAAACCACCAACCTAGAGAATGTTCAAGCTGTCCAACAATAAAAAGAATCTCATTCAATAAGAATACAGAAAGCTGAAAGTAATGTTAAATTTGCAATTAAGAAGCACTCAAGGGAAAAGTAAATAGTATTCCTACTCATAGTACTTCAGAGCAATTCTGGGTGCATGAAAAGAAAGAATTTGAAGAAACATAATACCTTGCTTATTCATAGAAAGCAGTCTCATCTAGCTAACAGCTGTAAAAATCCAATACTCTAATATTTGTGTGGGCACTGGCAGCAGAGATCCCTGTATTCTTCACAATAACCTGTATTTCTTGGGGAAAGCTATTGAATTCCTTAGCCAAACAGATGATGAGTCAAGGTGTAGGCAAGTGGTACTTGTCAGCCTCTACAAGGAAAAAAAAAATAGAAAGAAACCACAAACCACTTATTTTTCAAGAGTTTGTTTTGGTGGAGAAAGGAAAGAATAGTAAATGTTTACTGTTTAAGTGGCCATCAGAATTACACATTGTACTGGAAAATTACACAGAGCACTTGCATTGCCAACCTTCATGGATTTGTGTACAATCCACTGTCATCAAAAAAAGCTGTATTCTTGCAACAAATTCTTGCTTTTGTGTTTCACACACAAACTTAAAAGCTGTTTTGTCTAAACAGGCTGGTTTTCATGGGCAAAGATGAGCAAGGGAAGTGTGAATAAACAGTTTTACAGTTTTGGATTCAATGAGCCTGAGGTCTGGAGGGTGCTCTGAAGATGATGGTAATTTCAAGAGCATACAAGAAGTTTAAGCACAAGAAAAAGAATAAAAAGTTGTGAGCAGAGCTGTGTAACAATGGGATCATGGAATGGTTTGGAAGGGACTTTAAAGATCATCCAGTTCTGACGTGGGCAGGGACAATTTTCACTAGAACAGGTTGCTCAGAGCCCCATCCAACACCTGAACTCCTACAGGGATGCAGCATCCACAACCTCTGGGGGACACCTGTGGCAGGACAGAAATAAGGAAAACCTGCCAGCTTTGAAGGAAAAATATTAAACAGTTGGTGCCACTCCATGTTACTTGACTAATGCCCTAAATTTACAACATTCACAATAAATACACCGCGCTGTCTTTAGAAAGCTCAGGGCTTAAAATAATGGACTTTGTAAAGAGGTTTTCAGGTGGAGGGAAGAGGGACATGATAAACAAGCAGAAGACCCTAAGGTAAGGACCTTTGAGGTAGAATATTCAAAAAAGAAAATGAAAGGAACTTGTAAGGGAATTCAGACAAAAAACCAGAAAGTGCTGAAGGGGCATGATGCCTTGGGAAGGCTGATGTAGAACAGAGACTAGATGGAGTTAAAGAATAAAGCAGGGATTTATTCCAAGGATCTCCTCCATGGATCCACCTTGGGCAGCACAAGAGCCCAGCCAGGGCTGCACCCAAGATGAACCCAAATGGTCCCAAAATGCACGAGCGCTCCCGAGGTCTCTCCCTGTGATCAGCTCTGCTCCATGTGCAGATTGCAGTTCATTGGCCAATTCCAGCTTTAGCCCATGCACTCCCATCCTGCTTGTTTTTCTCTCTCCAGCCCACGCTGGTTGTGCTCTTGGCCTGAGATTTGGATCATTTGTCCTTGGTGCCCAGCTGGAGCAGGAATTGTTTTGTCTCTCTGCTCTGTGCACAGAGCTCACCATCCCCTCATGTGAAGCTCAGACCCACACACTAAAGCAGCACAGAATCTGAAACACAGAAAAGCTCAAACCTGAGGAATCAGGTTTCCAAGAGTTGGAAAACGCCGCTTGGGCTCCATCTGGCGAGGAAAGAGCGCGGAGCAGGGACTGGGGACGGGGACAGGGATTTGTGTCCCTTCCCCATCCGCATCCCAGGGCGGGAACAGCCCTAAGTATGACCCGACACCATCAGCAGCTCCACCTTCTCAGCTTCATGCTTCCTCGGCTCGGTTCTGCCCCATACTGAAATGAAAAGTTGAAGCAGGAATATCTGTAATTCGGGAATAAGCAGGGAAAAAATCACCTCGGAGCTAAACTTGGCTGCCTCCCCCTCCTGCCAGGGTCAGATGGGATCTACACAGCCAGAAGTTGGAATTGAGAGTCACAGAAGGAATTTGGATGGATATAATTTATCAGCTTTGAAGTTCTTCTTAACAGGATTTAAAAAGACACACAGAATAGGTTGAAAGAATTAATCATTTATTTTATGCAGCATAAAATCTGATTTTTTTTACATAGTGTTTATCTGAAAATGGCAAGACCTGAAAGTACAAAGTATCAATTTTTGGAAAATTGAGTAATGAGGCTTGACAGTAAGTGGGATAGAGATCCTAACATAACCTGAAGATTGAATTAGAAAGACTATACCCCTTTGTTCCAAAGTTTGATCCCATTTTCTTTTCAGTCAATGTTAAAAACATTGTCTAATAAAAACAAAACAAAACAACAGGTGAAAAAATGCCTCTGTAAGTTGACCTTAAAGGTGAAATCCTTTCCACTCTTCCTGAATAACATAACAGTTATTGTAGTGTTAAAAGCATTAAAAGATCTCTGCATCTCCATATAAAATTTGCAATAAAAAACATGAACTGCCTGTTTTCAGGTGTAATTCTTAAACACTGAGCTTTGTATAGTTTATGCACACACAGAGTATTGAATACCAAAGCAATTTTTTCCAGCACATATTGCAGTAATCCATGCCTTTGTGCTATCAAGAAATTGTTAGCTGTCTTTTTATTACCTCTAAACATTCTCAACTCTGTTTTTTTGCCACAGAATTTTCCAAAGGACAACCATGCTGCAAATACAGCCATTTAAACATTCAGCTCCATAATCCCTCTCTGAAAACACAGGAATAAACATGCCCTTTGCAGGTTTGACTTGGCCCTGTGAAAATTCCCCTCATCAGAGGGGGACAGGATGAGAGGATTGTAACAATGTCCTTTATTAAAGTGTTTTGCCTAAATACACATTGCTGTAAAATCAGAGCGAACTCAGTTGCTCAGCTGGAGTTTTTAGGACAAAAAATGTCATGGATGGAGCTCTCACAGCTCCTTGTGGTTCTCCTCTCCACCTCTGTACTTCCTGAGGATGGAGAAAAAGGAGAATATACAGGACCAGGGCATATTTCCAAGTGGGATGTGAAAGAAGTCCAGAGATTGTAGTCAAATGCACAGAGGAGCTCTTGGCACACAGCAAAATTCAGGGACCATTGGCACAGGTCAAGTTCTGGCTCCAGTTCTTCTCCTAATGGCACTGCAAGTATTTGCAGCCGACAGTTAATTTTTAAAGCATTAAGGAACTACTTTAAAACAGGTCTGTGAATGGTAAACAAGAAAAAAATATCTTTTGTTAGAAAGCTGAAATTGGAAAATGGAGTTCTTAATCTTCAGCAACTTTTTTTTTGTGGGGGGAATGAGAAGGGATGAATGGCCTAGAGGAAAAATCAGAAAAATCAGATTTCAAACCAGCAAATTAGTAGGACAGTAACTATACTAAAATATGTTTATTTTAAGTGATTATTATCAATTTAAAAAAAAAAAAGGAAGAAAACATTTACTGAGGGCTACTTCTTTTTAAATTCTAAAAATTACCTTTTGTGTTTTACTTTTTGGCTAGCTCAAAAGAAATTCTGTGTGTGCCTTCATGGTCTAATCTAAAATTCCCAGTATTTCAAAGACTACCTGACCACAAAGATCCAGCCAGATACAAACCATTCTTATGTTACTACTGCACAGTCATTGATATCAGCATGTTTTATGATTTCCTGACCTGCTGCTTCCAAATGCCACTGGGGGTGAGAAACAGCACTGAGTTACATGGGGAGGGGAATATTCAGCAGCTGGGCAATGATCCTCCCTAAAGATGATTGTGTCCTGTGTTCACCTAGGAGGGGATAATTCCCAGTAGCACCAAAAGGCACCTTGGAGTGCTGGCTTCCAAAATATTCAGGCAGGTGGAGCCTTGCCAAAGGAAATGGGGACTGTTGGATGTTGCACCTACAGCAGCTGCTGTCTCTCTGTGGCTTTTGTGTTTTGGATCCACCTCACCCAGGGGTTTGGCTGAAGGCAAGTATTTCTGCTAGCATTCCCAAAAAGCCATAACCAGGATGCTGGATTACTCCCAAGCCTGGATTAGCACCCAATTAAGCCTCAAAAATCAGCAAATCTAACTGGCTCAGAATATTGCTCCTATCCCGTTACCAGCCTGTCTTCACTTCTCTCAACAGCAGCAAGGACTTCAGCAGCCAGAAATGAGCAATTTATCAATCAGAGAGTCAAGTTTGACAGGAACTAATGTCTTTTTAAAAGGCAGTACTTTTTACTGCCTTTTCTGAAAAGGATCAATCTCTTATGCTCTTGCAATTTTTAATAAAGGCATCCTATTTATTTTTCTTTCTGTAATTCCCTTTAATTGCACCTCCACAGGTCACTGTACCAACACCCTTTATTACACTGCTCATGTTGCTATTTGTATTTGTGTCTGAGATGAGGATACGACAACCAACACCAGCCCAGTTGTTGGAAAGCCCTATGGAAATCAAAGCAACTTCCACCAGCACAATAATTTTTCAATATTGGAAAATTTAAGGATCTCTCTTTCTCTCTCTGGAAATGTGCAGTGCTATGCAACTCTCACAAGCCTTTTAATATTTAAAAGGAAAAGCTTGGTAGACAAATGGCTCATCCTTCAGTAGGACAAAGCCAGCCAATACACAGCAAGGAACTGGATCAACTCATAGGTTGATTTTCACTGATGAGTTTTACAGCTGTTGACAACAGGAGATAGCAAACCCCTTGATACATTGCATTTAGGTTGATTCAACATGCACATCCTAAACACAATCCTTCACCTTAAAAACTGAACAATCCTCTCCACCTAACTTCTTTTACAGCACCTGAACAAAAGCCTTATTAAAATGCTTCATCTGTTTCCCTTAGCATTTAAATTGCTCCAAAAAACCCCATGATAATATTTCTAAAATTTGTGAAGGCAGCAGGATAGAATTAACCTATTCCCAGGGCTGGGCTCAGGTTTAACCACTGGAACTCCAACCACACCCCCTCCAATCCCTGGCGATGGCACCAATGGTTTCAAATTACCTGCGAGGCTGCAGCCCGGGGAATGCAGCTTTCTGACACTTTCCTGGGACGTGGTGTTACATTCCCATCAGGGGAGAGCTGGGTCAGCAAGAAATATTGATATTTCTTACAAGGGATGGTTTGGAGTGCTGTGATTTCAAGCATCCTGGCTTTCATAACAAATAAAGGATATTTTTCTGTATCATCTTTATTCAATGCTCTGGTTTTTTTAATTCCTCTTCCCCCCCACCCCCCCACCCTTTTTTTTTTTTCTCTTAAGGTGTGGTTTATTCTTACACCTGAAGCTGGTTAACAGGAACATAATACATCTCACAACATATATATTTTTTGAAATATATTAGGGAAAGAGATCATTATGAGTTACCAAGTGACTACACTTGGTTACAGTGGAGTCTATCACTGTATTTCATCTTCCATACAAAACTGCTCGAGAGCATTATTTTTCTTAATGTGTTGTAGGCTAAAAATGAACCCTCAAGGGTTTCCATTGCTCTCCTTGTTGCCAGAGCAACAAAGCAATGCTCACCTGAATTTCTGCCACTGTAAGTATCAATTTACAAGCCCAGATGAAGTTTGTGCTGCTCGCAGGTGCCACTCACAGCAATTTTACTACAAGACACATTTTTAGTGTAAAGGAATGCCAGGAAAACTCAAGACTATATCAGTATTTACACTTGGTTATTGCTCCTCTTAATTCAAGTGTTTCCCTTCAAATATCTTGACCAAGGATATTCAAAGGGAAAGGGTAATACTTAAAATCATTTATATGAAATCCAGTGCACTAAGAAGACTGTTCACCAACTCAGAAGAAATCTCATTAAAAAAGCCTACTCAGAACCTTTCCCAATAAATTCCTTCCTAAAACTCTTTGTGGTGAGGACATAGGAAGTTCTGAGGTGAGGGAAGCAGTGATGAAACTTTTTAGAGCATACAAGTTGTTTTCACTTTCTGAATTGAAAGAGGGTTTATTGTTTAACACTACCCATCCAAAATCCAAACAGTGTTTCTGTTTGAAACTAGTGACAGAAGCGTAACTTCTATTGCCATACTGTGGAAAAAGGAGGAATACAACTCTGAAGTTATTTGTTACGTGTAAAACCAAAGCCAGGAGGACGATGTGGAACTCTTAATTAAAAGATATTAATAAAGAGATATGGAAAATAGAACACTGAAAAAACAGTTAAGCTCTATGGCTTATTTCATGTAATTCACAATTTTTCTCCTCTTAGAAACTAAGAGGCAGAGGAAGAAGGAGACAATCTCAAAATTCCTTCCTGTTTCCAACTTCAAATTCCACAAGAAATCATTTTCATACATTGGATCACAGCATCAATTATTTCACTCCACTGAGCCAAGCAATCTGAAAGTGCAAGAATTGAAAAGAAAACCACAGGCACTTCCAGTTATGACATGAAAGACATAAGTTAGTTAAAAAAAACCAACGCACAGTGTTTTATTTTCACACACACGATGTGCACCTCTGTAATGCACCATTTCTGAAAAAAAAAAAAAAAAATCTTTCCTTATTCCATGCAGAGTCAGATGCAGAGGCAGTGTGAATCACAGAGCTATATGAAGGGATTTTGGGCAGAAAATTGTCTAGGCAAGGGATTGAGAAATTCAGAGCTAACCTTTTTTTTTTATTTCCTCATTTCCCATACAGATATGCAAACTGCTCCGCTATCAAAATGAAAAGGAATATTTTTTCCTTTTTTTAATGTATAAAAAAATCCTCAGCCTTGCACTGTTTCTCGTTCCAATCCAAACACTTAGGCCAGTGTTACAGAGAAGCCTGCAACTAGAGAAAAGAAAAATTGTCCTATCTGCAAAGAAAACACCTCATTCTGACCTCAGCATGATGATCTGCACTTGCAGAATGGAAGCCTGGTCAAATACATCCTCCCCTGCTCTCTCCCACTATTGTTTCCAGTCCCACCACGTGTTTGTTTTCAGCCAGGCAGGACACACGCACTTTTCATTTGATTGATGCCAAACTGAGCACCTCAAGCTGAAAAACAAGCCAGCATAAAGACTTTCACTTCACAGCCTGTCCATAAAGACAGGTGCTTCTGCTTTGGATTTCTAGGTTGCTGAGCTCAGCCAAATTAAAACAATCAAAAAAGTTGTCGTTCTTATTTTGTTTTCTTTCTGTTACACTCTCTCTAGAAGTACAGCAGAACACAGACCTTGCTGTCTTGTCTGTCCATACATATGCAGATCAGCCTTTTCTAAATATCAAACTCAGAAAAAAACCAACAAAACCCCACACAAGGGGGGGAAACTGAAAGGTTTTTTGTTGTTGTTTTTTTTTTTTTTCTGTGCACCAAAGTGGAAAATCATGAAGTATTGATTTTTATAAAATCCCACAAAATTCAAAGCCAAGTAGTTCCATTTGGTTGTATGGAGCATCTTTTGTGCTTCAAGACCAGTTCTAATCCACACACTCACCAGTGGTAGCATCCTTGTAAATTAAGAGAGGTAGTCTTGTTTTACTCTAAGGCTGAACAAATTTGTTTCCCAGTTTTCACCACCTTGGACTATATTTTGTTACAGCTCTCAGGGAGGGCGACCCTCTCAAGTGGCAGCAGAGATCTTGAGGGAAAGAAACCACAAACCAACATTTCTTCTTTATCTCCCTTGCTTTTTCTCTGCTGCTTAAGTCTGACTTTTCTCCCTCCCCCACACCATAAGCACAGTTTCAAAATAAACTGATGTAAACAGAAAGCAGTATTCATTTAATGCAATTAATAAGAAAGATTATTAAATTTTTTCTCTTTTTCTACAGTCAGGGCTCGATTAGTTAGAAAATACTGACAGTTCCTTTTTTTTTGTGAAAGAGAGATGGACAATTTTGCTCAGACAGTGGAAGAACATCACGGTGTGGTTTTTAATCTTTTTTTTTAAACTCGTTTTCATTTTTTTTTTTTTAAAGAAGGTACTGTAGAGAGCATAAAGGCTCATTGTACTGCAGTAGCAAATCCAGTACCGTAGCACTTCAGAGGTGGTTAACAGTGCTTTGGTTCAGAACCAGTGTTAGAAAATAAAGCTATAAAAGTCATGATGCAGGGTATTTGGTGGGATTTTCAACAGCATTTTCTAGGAACGTAGAAGGGACTCAGGAGGCATTGGCTTCTTCCCCTTGGCAGAGCTCTTTGTCCTTGGTCCCGTTTTTAAGTCTGTTTTTGGGATCCAGCCTCTCATTTCCACCGGTGGCGCACGAGGGAGGACTCGTCGTTGACCACGTCGTTGTCCGTGTAGCGGTGCTGGCAGCGGGGTGGGATGAGCAGCAGCACGATCAGCACCAGCAGGATGATCCCACACAGGCTCATCAGGGCGTAGGAGGCGATCCAGAGCACGGGCTCGTGGAAGGAGACGCTGGAGACGCAGTTGCTGGCCACGTCTGCTGTGGTGAAAGGGCCCTCGATCTCAGAGACTGGAGAGCCGTCAACTTCTGGGGAGTCACAGAAAGGAAAGGATCAGGTCTGCAGACACCAGTTAAAAAGTACCTGTATATCCCTCTCCCTCTGTCATCACACATCTAGGCACACTCGTGTTTTATCACATTTCTCACTGCAACAAAAACGTGTTTTGGGTTAGAAACGGGTGTGTGTATTCTGTTCCTATCTANATCTTTACCTGAGAGCCCCTTAATTTCAAAATGATAATAATTCAGAGGGAGGAGGTTTACATTTTCCATTTCCTGGGAGGCTCCTGCCTTCCTTAACAGACACCTGTCTGTTCAAACCAAGACAAAATGCAAGAATCCCGTGTTTATAGAAAGGGACTCTGAAGCATAAGGTGACCATGATTCTCCCACATCTCCACAGGCTGTCTAGCAGAGGACAGACATTTCAATCAGTCAAAGCCCAAACCACTGGATCACTTTTTTGCCTCTGCACTAATCTTTCAAAAATATGCATTTAAATATCCTACAACATCCACCCTGGTGTAGGGCAGGGCCTGGGCAGTTTTTTGCTTGTTTCTGGCATTTCCAACAACTGGAAAAGCAACTCAGGTGATGCTTCGATCTTCTGTGTTAGCTGTCTTCTTAGGGAGCAGCAGGAAGGTTCATCAGCTTCACAGATACCTGAAAGGACTTTATCCTAAACACAAGGTGCAGTGAGAAAAGCAGCACAGACCCTCTTGTGGATGAAAATCCAGAAGGGGAGGTGAGGCAGGAGAGCTGAGTGACAGCTGACCACAAAAGGGGAGTGGAGGAGAGGAAGGTCAGAGTCAGGAGTGAGGAACAGGGACATGAAGAAGCAACAGTGCTGGGCCAGGAGAACTAACCCAGCAACTCAAAAAATGATGACAAAGTTAAGGCAAGAAGCAGTCATAATTCGCTTCTCTAGTCAGCCACTTCCATGACACATCTGAATATTTTTTCATGAGGGCTCCAGTTTTAACTGTTCTGTCTATTTCTCACACATTTTACATACAGGCACACTCTTGCCTGATTGGAAGTGATCCCATCTACTAAAAACTGTATCTCTTATTTTCACATATCTTAGTCACAACTGCTGAAACCACTCTTAAAGAGATTACCATAAACTACCCTCTTGGAAGGAAGAAGGGAGCCTGGATTTTGCAAAGGTGACCTTTGAGGTTCTTCAGGTTTTAAAAAAATGCAGGATAGGTTGGTTGCTTTATCTGCATAGATTTTGGTTGTTATTCAGTCCCTGGCCTTGTAAGACCTTGTATTATTTTAATATTTAGGTTTTGTTAGACTTAATTCAATTTAATTGTGGGCTGGTGTTGAAAGGGGCAATCCTGCACCCTCACTCCTGTCCCTCACAGCCCTGTTCGTGTTGGTGGAGGGAATGGGAGGCTGCAACTCACAGATCAGATAGGAAACCAACCTTCACAACAAAAAAAATGCCCAAACAAGGAATTTTCCATGGAATCACTCATCTGAACCAACCCTTTCTCCACCCCTAAGAGTGGGAAGACTCCTTTAGCAGGAATATGCTGTGAGAGCAAACTGGGGGCACCCGAGGCTGCACCCACGAGGACCCTGGCACTGGTGAATAACCAAACACCCACTCCCCAAACTCATTAGATGGTAAAATTCTGCCTAGAAGGTCTGTGGAAGAAATCCTTTTTGTCCAGAGCCCCAGGATTGCACTTGGCAATACTTCTTAGGCAATTATTTCTTCTGGACATCTCACCCCCTCACACCATTGGTTTGTCTCTATGAAATTCTGCAGCAACACCAAACTCAACCACATTTAACACCAACTTCAAATGCAAGGTCTAAATATCATTGCTTCGTTGTATTTTGAAGAAGTGGGGGGAAAAGAAAAAGCAGTACAATTTTCCACCTTGGAAATAGCTTTGAAAATAAACAGTCTCTAATTACTCATTATTTGGCTCCAGCACAATAATTACTCCTATTAAAGAAGACAACACAAAACTGTTGCCATAGTGGCTGACATTTTAAATTGCATTTTGAGAATGCTTGATAGCAGCACAGCCTCTGCTTTCTTCCCTCCAAAAGGGAAAAAAGTTTTCCCTCACACTCTTCCACCCCCAGAGAAATTGAGAGGAAATTTGCCTAAATTGTTCAAAGAAGCCCTGAACATAAACTAACACTCACACACTCAGCATATTACAAATTAACTGAATTAGAGGACTTTGATGTATTATTTTAGAATATCTGGTTGTACCTAACTACAGTACTTGTATAACCTTGAATAAATGAGATTTTCTTCATTGTTGATAATTACAGGACAAAAAAGGTGCCTCTGGAAAAATGCTATTTTCTAACACTTGTGTAGAACTCAACACATGCTAGCTCACCCACTTGGGTGGTCACAAAAGCAGTAAACCTGGAATTAGATAAAATTCATCATAGGATTGTAAAATACATTTTGAAAGGGGCCCCTGGAAGGCACCTAGACCAGGATCCTACTCAGAGCACGACTGTCAGCATCAACAGATCAGTTCTGCTGCAGGTTTATCCAGCCAGGCCTTGTAAAACCCTGAGGATGGGGACCCTGTTTCAGTGCTGTGCCACCCACCTGGTGAAGAAAACACTCCTCCTGTCCAATGTTCCTGAATGTCCCTGCTAGGTGTTGCTCTTTGTTATGTAATTTCATTTTCACTTACCTTGGCTTGCATTCAGCTTAGGCCTACTAAAACCCCAATTCTTTTCCCACTGGGCTATTTATTTTTTCCTGATTTTTTTTCTTTGCTTGGAAAGGGACCTTAAAGATTATCTAGTTTAAACCCCCTGCCATGGGCAGGGAACTTTCCATTAGACCAGGTTGTTCAAAGCCCCATCCAACCTGGCCTTGAACACTTCCAGGTTGCTTCACTGAAACCAACTTGTTGATCTGAACATCCTGTCTCAAGAAGGGACCTGACCCCAAAACCTGTCCTAGTCATCCTGTAAACACTAGGTTACCAACAGGCAACTCAAAATTATTTGTCTGAATAAGTCTTAAAGGGTTTCATGTAATGAGGAAAAGGCAAATTTTCAGCTACAATGGAAGAGCTTCCTGCAGCTATCTAACTTTCCTCATTCTTGGTACATCCTGGAGAATGAAAATGGTCCAAGGAATAATGTGGGATAAGCCAGTTCTCATCTCTAGCCAAGTCTGAAAAGTAACCTGGAAGTTCAATGAAATTAAGGTTTTTAGTCCTGTTCCCATAATTTTTGTATTCATCGCGTACAGCTCTAACACCTTACAAAATCAATTTGTTTTAATGTTCACACTAAGAAAGCAAAAGTCATTGCAAAGCCACACTGAACGGTCTTTAACATTCCTCTGTTTCTGAAGATTGGAGCCACCAGTAATTCAGTTTAATTTATGCCCACGAGCTGCCTAGAAGGCTCCAAATAAATGCAATTAACGCAGCTGCTATGGAGGGCAGGGCTGGCCTCCATGGGAAGCTCCATCCCTCATGCTGCACTCGGCAGCCGTGGCTCTCTCATCCAAGTGCTGTTAAATCTGGAAACCACAAGCTGTGAAGGAGTGAAACTCAGCATAGCTGGCACAATCCAGCAAAATGTCATCTGCCTCGTGTGAGTGGAATCTGGCAGCTCCGTGCATCTTGTCTCAGCTGATTCCTCAGGAAGCCGAGTTCCCGTGATGCTGGTGAGACATGTGCAGAAAACGTGGACAAGGAGACAAGGAGGAAATAGCTTGGAGCACCAGCTGGGTGTAATCACATGTCCAAGCTCATGGAAATTCCAGTGGCAGCTCTGTTCAGCAAGCTCAGTCCTTCCTCTCTGGCAGAACTACGTGAAGTGCTCAAACTGTGCTTGCAGGGAGCAATATGAACACCGAGGTGTTGTTATTATGGTTCTCAGATTATTTTTCTCACCAAAGAAGGGCTGGCAAAGCAGTTCTAATGCACAGCAGCTGCCTGGTGTCCCCTGCTGATCACACATGGTCCATGTGCTCTGTCTGATGCCCCTTCCTCCCCTCACTGATGGCTGCAGCAGGACAGCGGCAGGAGGCAGCTCCACACTTGCTCCAGCTGCAGTCAGGAGGTACCAGGAAGAATGAAAGGCAGGAAAACCTAGCCTGCAGTATTTGTCCAGATACACTCTCCTGCCAGATGCATTCAAAACGTGTCTTTCATCACTGCCTGGCACCTCACAGAAGTGTCCATAAAACAACTCATATCAATATCCAGATTTTCTCTGGGAGTGAGCTCAAAGCCAACAAGTCTGAGCTTGTTAACAATGGAGAGATTAAAAAAAAACCAAACAAACAAACAAAAAAACCAGCTTTAAAACTGCCCTAGAGCTACAACTCAGCCAGCCAGTATCTCTGTTTTTCCCCTCTATGATTGCATTAAGCACTCCAGTCCTAGCTACCTTTACCTTCTCTAAGACCTTAAAGAAGCACTGCCATTTCCAGTCCTTTTCTCATGCAAACCTCAGGTGAAACAATGTTTTTCAGGGCACAGACTATTCCTGTTTGGGACAGAGACCTGAATATTGGGTGCACATCCTTCCCCTCCTCTCCCACTTGGAGGTTCTTGTGATATCCAAGCAATGTCTGAACAACAAGGGGAGGAAACCCCAAAACTTTTGGGTTTTAGCTACCCTTGGTGAGAGAAGGGAAATCATGAAAGTTAATCAGCACAGTAAAATCAGCCAGAAATGATGAGCTTCCTCACATCTCCTCAGCAGCTAGTTAATAAATTAATGGCTTTCAGCTTACAATGAGAAAAGTAATTGTTTAGAATTAACACAAACACTACCGAGTCTTAATGTGAGTCCCATTTTCACCTCAGCACTTTCTCTGCCAATTTCTGAGGGGCTGAACAGGCTCAATTTACATTAAGAGAAAAGTGTGAGTAAGGCACTTCACTGCACACTGCAAGAGTTGGTTGAAAAATCCACTTATGCACAGCTCAGAGCAGGAACCAGCCCAAAATGAAGCTGCACTAAAACCAGGGATTCATCCAATGCAACTGCTGGGGAAACTGCACACACAGACAGATGTCCCAGAAAGATCATCTCTGTGAGAGGGAAGAACCCAGCACAGATACCCAGAGCTGAGGCTGATTCACTTCATGCCAGAAGATGTTGCAATACAGTTTTGGGTTTTCTTTTTTCCCCCCTTCCTTTGAAATGTGAATAACTTGGAATTTCTTTAAAGCACACCCTTCACTCTGCAGGAGTACCCACATTTCTGCCAACAAATAAGTGGAAAAGGTGTTTCTCTGATTTTCCTTGCTCCCCAAATCCTGAGAAATTTTTCTCTTACCTGCACAGGGACTCACTGCAAAGCCCACTCTCCTCTGGGCTCTGTCAAAGATGACATAAAATCCTTCCATGACTGTAGCACCAATGACCAGAGCGTTTGTGGAGGAGGAAATGCCAAATCGGTAGCACTGCAAATTATCTCCTATCACAAGGATGGGTTGAATGTAAAGCTGTTAAAAGGAAAATTAAAAAAAAAAAATCATATATATTTTATAAAAATAAAGCCAGAGTATAAAAAGCAACACCTCACAGCAGGTAGTAATTCAGACTTTTTCATTTTTATAGTTCAGGCACGCAAATTCCACTGGAAATGGAGAATGGATAGGGGCAAACAGATTTTTGTACATGATTTAAAACTAGTCAAAGCTAATAGGCAGGTAAAGAGGTAAAGCTCATGGATTCTAAAATGAGTTTGAACACAGTCAGTCACTACATGCAGGTCAACAGCAAATTCTCAGGACTCTCACTTTTTACCATATTTTCCATAATGGAAGGATGGCTGAGGCAGAACCTGGGAGATGAACTCAAATTAGAGAATAATTAATTATTATAAGAATTATTAGGATGAAGTTGATTCAGAGAGCATTCAGTGTCAGCTTCAAGGTTCTAAATTTTATAAATTCAAGTCACATTTCACCCTCTGTCTTCTCGGGGAAGATGAATGATTGCCAAGCTACATGATCAATACAAAAAAAGCTTATCATAAGGCTTTACTATATTTCAAGTTAAAATGTACTTAATAGGTTCATTCTTCCCTTCGCTCCTGCCTGTCCCTTGAGGTAAAAGAATGTATTAGTAATGTTAGACAATACCAGCCTGTACTGCAACTTACAGTGGGAGGAGAAGCCAGAGAAGAAAAACAAAAGTGGCACATTATATTCTAAATATAATGGTATGGATGGAATATTAATAAAAGATAAAGCAAGCAAGTTACAGAAACTGGTGAAGAACTCACAAAGGGTCATTGCCAAGATTTTCATATTCAGAAGAAGTGCTCCAACTCAAAATGCCACGAGAAACAAATCAATTCCCTTTGCAAAACGAGAAGATCAAAACGAGCAGAGACATTCTGTATTGACAATCTGATGTGGCCAAAGCTCATGAAAACAAAACAGAAACTTGCCTGTTTTTTCTAACAAATTGAAAAAAAAAAATTCCCAACTAGATGGACTGCACTGAGAGGGAAACTGTGCTTTGTCCCTTTCTTTTTTACTTTTAGGTTTGACAAGTTTGTTGCTTTCCCTATTTAAAAATTGATTTTTAAAATTTGATTAAAAAAGGTTTCCCTTGCATGCAGTAAGCCAGTTCCCTGTCACTGCTAAAAATAGCTCCTATTTTTTAAGAGCATGTGCTCTATAATAGTAAAAATAAATGCACAGATGAATAAACAAAGAAGGTTGAGACCTGTGGTAGGATAGAGATCCGAAACGACCTGCTGGAGTTTTCATCCCTCAGGTAAATGGAGAGTTTGGGAAATAAGGACCAGGGTTTTTCATTTCTATCCCAGCATGCAAGCTGTGTACCAGTCCAGAATTCAGAAGAGAATTCTTGTATCTGCAAAACAAACCAACCAAACAAAATTATCCTTAGAGGTTACAGCCATTTTGATAGATTTTTGTGAATGATCACTGCCACTATTTGATAATTCTTTCATTTCCATGGAGAAATTCAAGAACACAAATCTGAGCTGCTTCTTTAAGGACCAAGGCAAAAACCCAAACCCCAACGCCCACACTGAGGTGTGTCATGACCCATCATGACCTGGAGAAGGGGGAAGAGGCAAAAACAAGTTTAGCTCTCCTTTCCCTCCCCATTTTTGTCCCATTATTTCCTCTACTGCAGTGAACATGTGGCCTCCCTGAGCAATCACTTCCACAATGGGATTTTTCTGCCTCCCTCCCTCCCCTCTGACCAAGCACCAATGGTTTTGCATTTTACATTCTATAAAAAACACAAACCACAACACAAACCATGTGAATATATCATGAGATAATGAGGTCACCTCCCTTCCTCATGCACCTACAGCTCCTTACTCAGCTTCAGAGTTTTGAAGCCAAGGGCTAAGCCAAAAATCTCCTGGCATCTGAGGGAATCAAGGTTTGCTGTAGTGGAAAGAAACACACCCTCTGTCTCTTCTGAGGCCCTGTCACTCCCTACCAGTACAACCTGACATGCTTTTGAAATAAAACTGATTAACAGTACTTTGTAACATATCCATGGAACTAACAAAACAAAAAGCCAACCCCTACAGAGCTTGTTTGGCTAAGACAAACATCTTGCTCAATGTTCCTGCTCCCTGAAGCTGACCTGCTGCCAGATCTGAGCAAAACCCTTCCTCATTTTACTGCATTTCCTTGGCTGGTTCTTGTTCCCCCACGAAGCAGCAGAAGGGAGGAGCTTGCTCTGAGGCTGCACAGCCAAAGGCTCCCATCTGGGTGAAGGAAAAAGATGGAATCCAGCCTCTGCACTCTCCTCATTTGAATTTATCTGTGAGATGGATTATTCTGTAAGTATCAGCTCGTTCATTAAAATATGGCATTTTACAGGTGACACCTGCCAATGAAGTGAAGTGTTTGTTAGGGCTGCACAGAGACTCCTTCCCATTTCCAGGTGCTTTGCTATGTTCTTGGGCCTCAAGAAGCACAGACTCATGTGAATAAGGAGATTTCCCACCACAAACAGGCCTTTTACCCTGAACTCTCAGCTCCTGCTGAAGTGCATCCCTTGGCATGGAGCAGAACACTCTTCCCTCACTCTTGGCTGAGTCCCAGGCCAAACCTGCTGAGAAACACAGTTGTCTTCTCTTTCCTTTTTGTCTTGAAAAGCAGATCTGAGAAAAACTGCAGGGTACCACCCAGCCAGGTCAAGGTAAGCCTATGAAGTGCTCTGTTTGAAGTGCCTGCTTTAATTTCCCAGAATGACTGCTTAATGCACTGCATTTCTTTCCCTTCCTTCTGCACGCTGCAGCAATGCATGTGGGAGATTTGAGTGCATGATACCCAAAAGGCTATTAAAATAAAGATTTCAGGATTATCTGAGCCTTCCTTTGTTCAGCTTTTTAACTGAACATTTTATTCCTGCTGTCCTGACTTCAGCTCAGTGAGGTGTAGTAGGTGCCCCCCCTCCCTGGCTCATTTCTGCCCATCTGCCAAAATCACCACCCTTCAACACCAAACTGCATCATAACAGCTGCTCCCTGAAAGCCTTCAGTCCAAATAATTTAAGTTAAAAAAACCATCTGCACCACTAAAGAGCATAGAGCTCACAGCCTTGTTTTTGAACTGAGCTGAAGAAAGAAATGTGTCACACAGAGTTATGCCAGTTTATCTGAGGGGGAAATAACATCTGGCTGGGGTGCTCATAACAAGCTAGGAGGAGCAGGAACTTGTTAACCCGGCTCACCTGTGGTCAGAAAAGTGTGTCTGACTACAACAGATGATTTTTTTTTTCAGTGGTACATCTCCTGCCAGAAGCCCAGAGCCCAGTACAATTGCTGAAAATACCCATTTTCCTGACATTGCTCCTACACAGCTGGAGTCCCATCCCTGCACCCTGTAACTACTTTCTTATTTAGTAGACTATCTCCTTTGTTTAGAGCTGTCAAAGTAAATTCTGGGCTGTGTGGTGGGAAAGGGGTAGAGCAGAAAGGTCCTAGAGATTAAAGAGAACTCAGAAAAAAAGCTACTTTATGCATTTTTAATAGGAACAGAAAAAAATATTAAGCAGAGAAAATGGTTCTCCTCTAATACCTTATTGATCTGTCCACTGTTTCCTTGTCAGGTGTAAGGCCCCAGTCCGAATGTCCTGACCAGCATCAGAGGGGAGTGTGGATCACTGTGACCACTCCCCAGGAGGATTCCTTATCCACAGGGTGACACTACAAGAGCTCCTGGGCTGGCTTCTTTCAATTCTCCCCCCAAGGACTGAAATTGTTCCAGTCAACACTTAAGTGTTGTGCAAAGAGAGGAACTCGTAACTGGTACATTTATTTGAGATACTGGACATCTGCAGGCAGTGAAGGACACTTCATGCCAAATCTCTGCTCTCCATCAAGTAAGAAAAAGGATCTCAATCTTGAATTATCAGCACACAAGCAAACACTGTCTTTGGGGCAGCTGCTTTACTGTGTTTCCTGTGATTTGCATCAACAACCACTGGCTGATTGTGAGTCCATGACAAAAATACTGAGTTTATTCACACTGAAATAGCTGGTGTTTATTCTTTCTCTTTAACCTTCGTGGTGCTGTTCCTTGTGTTGAACAGAAATTTATGAATAGTTTTTATTAACCAGAAAATGCTGCTTCAGCCACTCTGCACACAGAGAACTCCACCATCCCCGTGCCCTACTTCTAAAGCCCACTCTGTTTCCAAAGAAAAATGCTTTTGAACATAAATAATTCAATAATGAAGGTCAAAAGCAGCTTTATTGATATGAATAACCATAATGAATGGCATTTATTCTAGACAGCACTAAGAATTATACTTGGAAAGGAACTGCTTGCAGCAGCAGGTTCTCCTACTTTATAAACACTCTGTTTTGAATGAAAAGACTGATTTTTGCACTCTTAATACTTTGAATCAGAGCAACAGGGATTATGTCTGTGTTTCTGAAATGCTTAGAATAAAATACACCATTTCTGCCCTATTTCTGATGCATTTCCATACTCACACTTCTTGTCTGCACTTGTGGCCCCCTGCTTCCCTCCTCCCTTTTTTTTTTCCACCTCCCCCTTTCCACCAAAGGCTGTCAGTCATTTCTCCCTTATTAACAGGGCTAGACCAGGGAAGGTTCTGCTCCCCTCAGGTGAAAAACCCATGACTTGCAAGGCAGGCAGCAGAGATGAGACCCCTTTCAAAGACCCTGTGATCCTTGAACAGGAATTTCACATTTCTGAGCAGGTTTCATGGCATTTTCTTACCAGGGATGTGCGAGCTATTGCCTGCACCACAGCACTGAAGACTTTCTCTGGCAGTCGAAGGAGAGTGGTTCCACTGTCTACTATGGCTTTATCAGCATTGTACTGGGGAGGGGAGAGAAAAAGAGAGAGAAGTTGTACGCTGTAGTTACTGTAATGCAGATCCCACTGTCTCCTGAGCAGAACAAAGCTGCTCCTTTTTGGCAGCTGCCTTCCCAGAACTGCATGTCAGACTTGTCAGCAGCTCTCTCCAGCTGACAGCTTCAATTCCAGTGAAATCTGATTGCAAAAAAA